>WNWK01059261.1:0-10236 GCA_009830355.1 Cherax destructor | reverse complement strand
AGACTCAGAAGTGTCTCTGTTCGCAGATGATGTGAAATTAATGAGGAGAATCACCAAGCAGGACCAAGCAGGACTTCAAACAGACCTGGACAAGCTTGACATCTGGTCTAGCAACTGGCTTCTCGAATTCAATCCCACCAAATGCAAAGTCATGAAGATCGGAGAAGGGCAAAGAAGACCGCTGACAGAGTACAGGCTAGGCGGACAAAGGCTACAAACCTCCGCAAAGGAGAAAGACCTTGGGTGAGTATAACGCCAAGCACGTCTCCGGAGGCAACATCAACCAGATAACTGCGGCAGCATATGGGCGACTGGCAAACCTAAGATTAGCGTTCCGTTACCTTAACAAGGAATCGTTCAAGACACTGTACACCGTGTACGTCAGGCCCATACTAGAATATGCAGCACCAGTCTGGAACCCACACCTGGTCAAGCACGTAAAGAAACTAGAGAAGGTGCAAAGGTTTGCAACAAGGTTAGTTCCACAACTCAGGGTCTGTCCTATGAAGAAAGGTTGAGGGAAATAGAACTAACAACACTGGAGGAAAGAAGGGTCAGAGGAGACATGATAACGACATACAAAATACTGCGGGAAATTTGACAAGGTAGACAGTGACAGGATGTTCCAGAGAGGGAACACAGAAACAAGGGGACACAACTGGAAGCTGAAGACTCAGATGAGTCAAAGGGATGTTAGGAAGCATTTCTTCAGCCACAGAGTAGTCAGGAAGTGGAATAGTCTAGAGAAGATATAGTGGAGGCACGAACCATACATAGTTTTAAGACGAGGTATGATAAAGCTCATGGAGCAGGAGAGCAGAGACCAGTAGCGGAGAGCGAAGAGGCGGGGCCAGGAGCTGAGTCCGACCCCAGCAACCACAATTAGGTGAGTAAAATTAGGTGAGTACATACAGGAGGCCAAGGCAAGAGTATGATGAAAGCAACAGAGTGATGGTTGACTCATGTGAGCAGGGGAAAGCTGCTGATTGTGGGTGACTTCAATCATAATGAAATTGACTGGGAGAACCTGGAGCCACAAGGTGGCCCGAAACGTGAAGGGCTAAGATGATGGTGGCATTGGAAAACTTCATGTACCAACATGTAAGAGACACTACCAGAGAGAAAGGAGAGGATGAACCAGCAAGACTGGACCTAGTATTCACCTTGAGTAGTGCAGATATTGAGGACATCACATATGAAAGATTCCTCGGGGCCAATGATCACGTGGTTCTGAGCTTGAATACATAGTAGAGTTACAAGTGTAGAGGGAAGCAGGAAGGCAGGACAAATGAAGCCAAACTACAATAAAGGGACTACATAAACATGAAGAATTTCTTTAACGGATTCAGTGGGACAGAGAACTGGCAGGGAAGTCAGTAAACAGATGATGGAATATATGACAACAATATGCAAGGAAGCTGAGGAGAGGTTTGTACCCAAGGGTAACAGAAATAATGAGAAAGCCAGGATGAGCCCATGGTTCACCCAAAGGTGCAGGAAGCCAAAACCAAATGTGCTAGGAATGGAAGAAGTATAGAAGGCAAAGGACCCAGGAGAATAAGGAGAGCAGTCGTAGAGACAGAAATGAATATGCACAGGTAAGGAGGAGGCCCAACGACAATACGAAAATGAAAGAGCAACGAAAGCCAAATCTGACCGAAGCTGCTGTACAGCCACATCAGGAGGAACACAACGGTCAAGGACCAAGTAATCAGGCTGAGGAAGGAAGGAGGGAGATCACAAAAACGACCGCGAAGTATGTGGAGCTCAACATGAGATTCAAAGAGGAGACAGAAGGAATTCAGAAAGACGGAGAGGTGGGATACACCATCAAGTATTGGACACATTAAATACGACCTAGGAAGAAGTGAAGAAGCTGCTAAGCGAGATAGATATCTCAAAGGCGATGGGGCCGGATAACATCTCTGCATGGGTCCTGAGAGAGGAGCATAGACGCTTTGTGTACCCTTAACAACAATCTTTAACACATCTATTGATACAGGGCGACTACCTGAGGTATGGAAGACAGCAAATGTAGTCCCATTTTTTTTAAAAAGGAGACAGATACCATACTATACGTGTCACTGACATGTATAGTATGCAAAGTTAAGGAGAAGATTATCAGGAGAAGAGTGGTGGAACACCTAAAAAAGAAATGAGCTTATCAACGACAACCAGCACGGTTTCAGGGACGGGAAATCCTGTGTCACAAACCTACTGGAGTTCTATGACAAGGTGACAGCAGTAAGACAAGAGAGAGAGGGGTGGGTAGATTGTGTTTTCTTGGACTGTAAGATGGCGTTTGACACAGTTCCACACAAGAGATTAATGCAAAAGCTGGAGGACCAGGCAGGAATAACAGAGAAGGCAATGCAATGGATCAGGGAATACCTGTCGTGAAGACAACAGCGAGTCATGGTACGTGACGAGGTGTCGGAGTGGGCGCCTGAGACGAGCGGGGTTCCACAGGGGTCAGTCCTAGGACCGGTGCTGTTTCTGGTATATGTGAATGACATGACGAAAGGAATAGACTCAGAAGTGTCCCTGTTTGCAGATGATGTGAAGTTCATGAGAAGAATTCAATCGGACGAGGACCAGGTAGAACTACAAAGAGATCTGGACAGGCTGTAGGCCTGGTCCAGAAATTGGCTCCTGGAGCTCAACCCCACCAAGTGCAAAGTCATGAAGATTGGGGAAAGGCAAAGAAGACCGCAAACGAAGTACAGTCTAGGGGGCCAGAGACTACAACCTCACTCAAGGAAAAGAATCTTGTGGTGAGTATAACACCGGGTACATCTCCTGAGGCGCACATCAACCAAATAACTGCTGCAGCATATGGGCGCCTAGCAAACCTAAGGACAGCATTCCGACATCTCAATAAGGAATCGTTCAGGACCCTGTACACTGTGTACGTTAAGCCTATATTGGAGTATGCAGCACCAGTTAGGAACCCACATCTAGCCAAGCACGAGGAGAGGTTAAGGGAAACCGACCTGACAACACTTGAGGACAGGAGAGATAGGGATGATATATGATAACGACATATAAAATAATGAGAGAAATCGTCAAGGTGGACAGAGACAGGATGTTCCAGAGGGGTCATAGTTGGAAATTGAAGACTATAATGAATCACAGGGATGTTAGGAAGTATTTCTTCAGTCACAGAGTTGTCATGAAGGGGAACTGTCTGGGAAGTGATGTAGTGGAGGCAGGATCCATACATAGCTTTAAGAAGAGGTATGATAAAGCTTATGGAGCAGGAAGAGTGACCTAATAGTAGCCATTGAAGAGGCGGGACCAGGAGCTGTGAATCGACCCCTGCAACCACAACTAGGTGAGTACACACAGACACAAACAAAAAACAAACAACACACACACACACACAACACACACACACACACACAAAACACACACACACACAACACACACACACAACACACACACACCCCACACACAACGTCACCGGTGGCTAGTGGTAAACCTCCTTCACACGGAGGCCGGGTTCATTCGAGGCGGAAACATTTCAGTGTTTCCTACACACACACACATACAACAGGCCTAGTGTCAAATCGACATGTGCCTAGGACAAAATGGTACTAAAACACACACACATGCACACACACACACAATAGAAGGAATGGAGGTGTGTAGAGAAAGGGACTACATAGTAGGTACCATCCAGTCTGGGGAGCACAAGATAGTCATTGCAGTGATGTATAACCCACCACAGAACTGCAGGAGGCCAGGTGAGGAATATAATGAGAACAACAGAGCGATGGTGGACACTGGCGGAGGTGGCAAGAAAAGCGCACATGAGCAGAGCGAAGCTACTGGTCATGGGAAGACGAACCAGCAAGACTGAACCTTGTATTCACCATGAACAGCTCAGATATTGAAGACATAACACACGAGAGCCCCGTGGGAGCCAGTGAACATATGGTGCTGAGCTTTGAGTACATTGTAGAGCTACAGGTGGAGAGGGAAAACGGTACCGAAAGAGACAAACCAGACTTTAAAAGAGGAAACTACACGGGCATGAGGAATTTCCTGCAGGAGGTTCAGTGGGAAAGGGAAATGGAAGGACAGACAATAAATGAAATGATGGAATACGTAGGGGAAAAGTGCAAGGAGGCAGAGGAACGGTTTATACCCAGAGGAAAAAGACTAAGCGGGAAGGCCAGTAAGAGCCCCTGGTTTACCCAAAGGTGCAGGGAGGCAAAGACTCAGAGTGTCAGAGAATGAAAAAGGTACAGAAGGCAAAGAACCCAAGTAAACAAAGAGATTAGTAGAAGAGCTAGAAACGAGTATGAACAGGTACGGATGGAGGCCCAAAAACAGTACGAAAATGACATAGCATCGAAAGTTAAGTCCGACCCGAAACTGATGTACAGTCACATCAGAAGGAAGACAACAGTCAAGGACCAGGTGATAAGACTGAGGAGAGAAGATGGGGAACTCACAAGTAACGATCAAGAGGTATGGGAGGAGCTCAACTTGAGGTTTAAGGAAGTATTCACAGTGGAGGAAGGAAGGCAGCTGGGTAGACAGGACGGGGTGCATCACCAACAAGGGATGTATCAAGTGCTGGAGGGCATACACACAACTGAGGAGAAGGTGAAGCAGTTACTCAGTGACCTCGATACCTCAAAGGCGATGGGTCCGGACAATATCTCCCCGTGGGTTCTTCGGGAAGGAGCTGAGGTACTGAGTGTGCCACTTACCATAATATTCAACACATCCCTTGAAACTGGGCAGCTACCTGAGGTATGGAAGAAGGCCAACGTAGTCCCCATTTTTAAAAAAAGGAGACAGAAAAGAGGCACTAAACTATAGACCGGTGTCACTTACGTGTATAGTGTGCAAAGTCCTGGAGAAAATCATCAGGAAAAGAATGGTGGAGCACCTCGAGCTGAACAGGATAATAAACACCAGACAGCACGGATTCCGGGAAGGCAAATCCTGTGTAACAAACCTCCTAGAGTTCTATGATAAAGTAACAGAGGTAAGGCAAGAGAGAGAAGGGTGGGTTGATTGCATTTTCCTGGACTGCAGGAAGGCCTTCGACACAGTTCCTCACATGAGATTAGTAAAGAAGTTGGAAGAACAAGCATGTATAACAGGAAGGGCACTGGAATGGATCAGGGAATACCTCACAGGGAGGCAACAACGGGTCATGGTGCGTGATGAGGTATCACAGTGGGCGCCTGTGACGAGCGGTGTACCGCAGGGGTCAGTCCTAGGACCAGTGTTATTCTTGGTATATGTAAATAACATGACGGACGGGATAGACTCAGAAGTGTCTCTGCTTGCAGATGATGTGAAATTAATGAGGAGAATCACATCGGAAGAGGACCAAGCAGGACTTCAAACAGACCTGGACAAGCTTGACATCTGGTCTAGCAACTGGCTTCTCGAATTCAATCCCACCAAATGCCAAGTCATGAAGATCGGAGAAGGGCAAAGAAGACCGCTGACAGAGTACAGGCTAGGCGGACAAAGGCTACAAACCTTCGCAAAGGAGAAAAACCTTGGGGTGAGTATAACGCCAAGCACGTCACAGATCAACCAGATAACCGCGGCAGCATATGGGCGACTGGCAAACCTAAGATTAGCGTTCCGTTACCTTAACAAGGAATCGTTCAAGACACTGTACACCGTGTACGTCAGGCCCATACTAGAATATGTAGCACCAGTCTGGAACCCACACCTGGTCAAGCACGTAAAGAAACTAGAGAAAGTGCAAAGGTTTGCAACAAGGTTAGTTCCACAACTCAGGGGTCTGTCCTATGAAGAAAGGTTGAGGGAAATAGGACTAACAACACTGGAGGAAAGAAGGGTCAGAGGAGACATGATAACGACATACAAAATACTGCGGGGAATCGACAAGGTAGACAGTGACAGGATGTTCCAGAGAGGGAACACAGAAACAAGGGGACACAACTAGAAGCTGAAGACTTAGATGAGTCAAAGGGATGTTAGGAAGCATTTGTTCAGCCACAGAGTAGTCAGGAAGTGGAATAGTCTAGAGAAAGATATAGTGGAGGCAGGAACCATACATAGTTTTAAGACGAGGTATGATAAAGCTCATGGAGCAGGGAGAGCAGAGACCCAGTAGCGGAGAGCGAAGAGGCGGGGCCAGGAGCTGAGTCTCGACCCCTGCAACTACAATTAGGTGAGTACAATTAGGTGAGTACACCTACCCTGACGACAGACCAAAATTGTGGACCACTGTCATCTTGATGGACCAGTCGTCACACTGATAATGGTCCAGACGAGACCAACACTTGCCCTCTCCCTGTTGTCAAGTGTTCTAGCCAGAGTGTACTTACATCATATACTAATATATAATAAGTAATTAAATAAATAGGAAAATAAATATAAATAAAAAGTATTAAAATAATAAATATAAACTAAAGAAATAAATATAAAACTATAAAATAATCCTAAATAAAAAATAAAAATAAAATATATAAAATATAAAAATTAATTATAATATTTTTTAATAAAAATAAAATAATAATAATAATAATAATAATAATAATAATAAAAATAATTATTATTATTATTATTATTAATGGTGCAGTCAGTGGCCACCTCTAAATAAACATGAACAGAATAAATGACTCTGGAAAATACATTAATCACTTATTATTCTCTCTGACGTTCGTTCACTTGAACGATACTTTTTTCTAAACTCTCACGTCTTTCTGAATACCACCACAACTCAAATTAGAAATATATATTGAATTTGAGTCGTTTTGAATACAACATTCACACACACACACACACACACACACACACACACACACACACACACACACACATACTCACTCAAGAAAAAGATCTTGGGGTGAGTATAATACCACACATCTCCTGAGGCGCACATCAATCAGATAACTGCTGCAGCATACGGGCGGCTGGCAAACCTAAGAATAGCGTTCCAATACCTCACTAAGGAATCATTCAAGACTCTGTACACCATATACGTCAGGCCCATACTGGAGTATGCAGCACCAGTTTGGAACCCACACCTGGTCAAGCACGTCAAGAAACTAGAGAAAGTGCAAAAGGGTTTTCAACAAGACTAGTCCCAAAGCTAAGGGGATTGTCCTACGAAGAAAGGTTAAGGGAAATCGGCCTGACGACACTAGAGGACAGGAGGGTTAGGGGAGACATGATAACGACATATAAAATACTGCGAGGAATAGATAAAGTGGACAGAGACAAGATGTTCGAGAGGGGACACAGAAACAAGGGGTCTGTGGAAGTTGAAGACCCTATGAGTCAAGGGATGTTAGGAAGTATTTCTTCAGTCATGAGTTGTCAGGAATGGAATAGCCTGAAAGCGACATATTGGAGGCAGGAACCATACATAGTTTTAAGACGAGGTTTGATAAAGCTCATGGAGCAGGGAGAGAGGACCTAGTAGCAATCAGTGAAGAGGCGGGGCCAGGAGCTATGACTCGACCCTGCAACCAAAAATAGGTGAGTACAAATAGGTGAGTACACACACACACACACACTTCACACACACACACACACACACACACACACACACACACACACACACACATTATACATATGTCGTCCGAATAGGAAAACTGGCCAATTAGCAAGAACTTATTAAAATTAAGTCTTTTCAAAAAAAATTCTCTTAAACGTTTAAAGTTATATTTTTTCATTTATGTTAATGTAAAAACAAATAATTTTCTAGCAAAGAACCTTAGAAAACTTACCTAACCTTATTATAAGCTCCAATTTAATTTAGCCTAATCCAACAAATTATAGATAAGTTTACAATAATTTAATAATAAAAAACACAACGAAAACATTTTTCGTTAGGTTCAGAATGATTTTTGCGAAATTATTGTATACACAATTTGCTTGCCTTATTCGGCAAGAAAAGCGTTGCTATTTAAGCTAATATAGCAACTTTTATATTCGGCACGATATATATATATATATATATATATATATTTATATATATCAATAACAACACTGCGCTAGTCCGCCTCGTGGTGAACGAAAAAAACATATGACGCTCTAACACGTAAGACCACCAAATTCTACAAGAATATCGCAACCAACAGAGCTAGGTGTTTTACCGTCATCCGAGGACATACGGTGGTGTGGGTGCCTTTGAGCTATCCTTTGCTGCGCAGTGTTGTTATCTCTGGCCGAAGGGAGACTCGAACCTACGAACCTTGTCACAAGGTACGCGTGCTTAACCGACCGTACCATCGCAAATCAAGCGATACAGGATGCAAAACAACCACGGGGGAGTAGAATGAAAGCTCTAGGCCTTTCGTATTGCAATCAACACATGATCAAGAGCTTGAAAATTGCAGAAAAGGAGGATGTCCAAGCAAGTACGTTTCCAGAGAACCGTCTTCACTGGAGTGAGTGACGGTCCTCTGGGAACGTACTTCCTGGACATCCACATCTTTCTGCAATTTGGCAAGCTCCTGATGATGTGTTGATTGCAACACGAAAGGCCTAAGCTTTCATTCTACTCTTGTTTAATATATATATATATATATATATATATATATATATATATATATATATATATATATATATATATATATATATATATATATATAATTTATATATATATATATATATATATATATATATATATATATATATATATATATATATATATATATATATATATTTATATATATTGAGTGGACTGAAGGATGCCTCAACCAGTCTGGTCCTAGACCAAAGGATTGTGCCCAGGAATGTGCAGGAAGACCAAGAGACCGAAGGAACTTGTTAGGACATGTCAAGGGATCCGTTTCGGGATCAGCTGGAGGATGTGTGGGGCTTAGTGGTAGGATGGTGGTGGTTGGACAGTGGTGATAGGATGGTGGTGGAAGGATGGTGGTGGTAGGACAGTGGTGATAGAATGGTGGTGGAAGGATGGTGATGGTAGGATGGTGGTAGTAGGACGGTGGTGGTAGGATGGTGGTGGTAGGATGGTTGTGGTAGGATGGCGGTGGGAGGATGGTGATGGTTGCAGGGTCGAGTCACATCTCCTGGCCCCGCCTCTTCACTGGTCTCTACTAGTTCACTTTCTCCCTGCTCCATGAGCTTTATCATACCTCTTCTTAAAGCTATGTATGGATCCTGCCTCTACTGCATCGCTTTCTAGACTATTCCACTTCCTGGCAACTCTATGACTCAAGAAATACTTCGTAACATCCCTTTGACTCATCTGAGTCTTCAACTTCCAATTGTGACCCCTTGTTTCTGTGTTTCATCTCTGGAACATCCTGTCTATGTCCACCTAGCCGATTCCTCTCAGTATTTTATATCGTTATCATATCCTCCCTACTCTCCTGTCCTCCAGTGTCGTCAGGTCGATTTTCCTTAACCCCTCCTCGTAGAACATGCCCCTTAACTCCGGGATTAGTCTCGTTGCAAACTTCTGCATTTCTCTAATTTTGACGTGCTTGCCAGGTGTGGGTTCCAAACTGGGCTGCATACCCAGTATGGGCTTGACGTACACGGTGTACAGGGTACTGAACGATTCCTTACTGAGATGTCGGAATGCTATTTTTAGGTTTGCCAGGCCCCACATGGTGCAGCAGTTATTTGGTTGTGACCTCAGGTGATGTGCTCGGTATTATACTCACCCCAAGATCCTTTTCCTTGAGTGAGGTTTGTAGTTTTGGCCCACTTGACTGTACTCTGTGTGAGGTCTTCTTTACCCTTCCTAATCTTCATGACTTTGCACTTGGTGGGGTTGAACCCCGGGCCAGTTTCTGGACCGGGCCTGCGCCTGTCAGATCCCCTTTTGTTCTGTCTGGTCCTTCTCCGATTGAAATTTTTCTCATGAACTTCACATCATCTGCAAACAGGTACACTTCTGAGTCTATTCCTTCCGTCATGTCCTTCACATCACCCGAAACAGCACCGGTCCGGATGACCCTGTGGGCCCCCTCTCCCCAGGGGCCGCCTCCGACACCTCCTCCCTACCCGGGGGCGCTTCTTCTTCTCGTCAGGTATTCTCGTCCATTGCAGTGCCTTCCCCTTTTTATGTGCCTGGGCCTCCAGCTTTTGCACTAATCTCTTGTGTGGAACTTTTCAAAAATTTTTCAGTCAAGAAAAGCAATCTACCCCCCTCTCTCTCTTGTCTTCTGCTGTCCCTTTCTAGAACTCTGGGTTTTACAGTTTCCTGTCCCCGAATTGGGGGTGGTTTGATAGCTCATTCCTTTAGGGCTTCAC
>WNWK01059260.1:0-10236 GCA_009830355.1 Cherax destructor | reverse complement strand
TCTCTGATGCTTGGAATAAAAATTTTTTTTCTGCATATTTAAAATTTTTGGCGTACAGGGCATCCTAAAATGATCCTCTTGGGGCTTCGTTCTGCTTTTTTTGCTAAAAAGGGAAACCCCCCCTTTTTGGGTTTGGGATTTAAAATTTAAAACCCCAAGACACTAATATCACTTGAATTATTGCAGTTAAAAGGCCCCTTTCCTAAAATGGTTTTGGGGAGGGGGTTAAGCTTAGGGAGAGTGGAAGACGGGGAGACATTTCTACCCATCAAGTAATTAAACCCTTTTTAAATTCCATTTAGGGGAATTTTTTCGGCTGCAGTTGGCTAGAAATTTGTCCCATAGCCACTTGTAAACAAGAGAAGCGTCTCAGAGTGTGGTTTTCAAACCCCCGGCGGAGTGCATTTTAAAGGGGGGAAAACCCAAGACAAGTTTTTACCCCTACTTTAAGGAATTTTGGTTTTTCTACATTTAATTTTTACAAGAAATTTAGGAAATTTGCTTAGTGCGGTATCTTATTTCATGAATAAGATATCTTATGTCAATTTTTGTCATTTTTCCTTGGGAAAACACTGTTTGGTGCCTTTAAATTTTGCAATTTATTAGGGAATTAAAATAGACCAATTAATAACCTAATGTTGACATTTAAAGTTATCTTTTAAATTAAAGGGAAAATAAGGGGGGGAAAAACTTAAAATTTCCTGTATAAGCAAATTTCCTAAATTTGCTTTTTAAAAAAAATAATTTGAAATGAAAATTTTTAAAAAATTTCCAAAATGTAAAAAATTTTAAAAATTTTTTGGGGCTAAGCCCCCTGGCCCTTTTTTGTGTATCCATATGCTCTTGTGCTACCGTCCACAGGATGGATGGGGGGTGAAAAATTAAACTAGCCTTTTGGGGGAAAAAAATCTAAAATCTAATCTACTATGACGGACTTTAAAACATTTGAAATTTTGGAAACTTTGTAGACAAAAGGGGAGAGACGCGATTTTTCATGGAAAATGCAAACAAACCGTGGGACAGCAAATGTATTAGAAAGTCAGGTTGGGGGTTTCAAAAGCGATTTTGGGGGTCATAGTAATTTGAAATGTCTGTATTAGGGGAATGCTGTAAGGCATAATGCCGCAAAGCGGGGGGCCCAAAAAAAATGCTTTTTTTTCTTCCCCGGGGGCTTTAAATGTGTGGGGTATTATGTGGGGGGGGCCCGGGGGGCTACCATACCTCCAAACCTGACTTCTTTAAATACCACTGCCCTCACCCCCAAATTTTAAACTACAATATTTTAAGGTAAGTAATGAGTGTACTATGTGTTTATTTCACTTTTTTATTGTTTTTTTAATGCCTAGTTCCATTGTAAACTTAATATATGTTAGTGTAAACTTGTTATCTGGCATTTATTTGCATTTATAAGGGAAAAATGGCGTCCCCCTTTTTTGGTGATGTATGCTTTCCGGGCGGTAGCCTGGAACCTAACCTGCCGTATAAGTGGGGCCCTACTGTAACTCCCATAATTCCATTTCTTTTCAAAACTTTAGACAAACTGTATTGCATTTAAAAAATAATGTTTCACCTGAAAATCTCGTCATTCTGTCCTCGATAATAATTCTTATGTTGTTTTGCAGTTCATCTTCTGTTTGAGATGTTCACATGTTCTGGGAGAATAGTACACTATGTTGAAGTTCATGCCAGTGCTGCAGATATCTAGTTTGATAAAATTGGGACAAAAGGGCACTCATTTACATTAACGACCTACCAAATGCATCTCAATTTCTAAACCCATATTTTCGATGACACAAACATACGTTATCTCTCCCAAGCCCAGACATACTAGCCAACACTGCAAATACTGAATTGCAGAAAATATCTACCTGGATGATGACCAACAAACCACTCTCAATTTGATAAAACTTATTTTTACCCGGTTTGGGAAAGACCCCAAAACGCACCACTTAACATAATGATAAACGGGTCCCCTATCACAAAACTCACAGAGGGAAAATTTTAGGAATCCATCTTGACAGGGGGCCTCCAATTTCGGACACAATACAACAAATTTCCAAGAAAGTCTCAAAGACGTGGGAAAAATATCCAAGATAAGGTACTATGTTCCACAACCAGCTCCCCTTTTTTACTCTATATCACTCACCCCATTTACCCCTACCTCACCTATGGAATCTGCGCATGGGGCTCCACATCAATAACTCATCTCAGACCACAATAACACAACAAAAGGCAGCAGTTAGATTGATAAAATTCCCTCCAGACAACATACCCACCAATATTCAAAAACCTAAACTTATCACCATACAAGACATCCATATTTTTTTACTGTGCCTATTCCCTTAATAGAACACTTATGCAAATATTAACCCACCACTCAAACTTCTCCTTACCAATTTTAACAGGACACATGACCATAACACTAGACACAGATCCCCCCTCAATGTTCCCCGTGCCCCACCTAACACTATGAAAAAAACCAATGCATATAAAAGGCACAAAATTTGGAATTCTTACCTGTCATTGCCAAAGAAACCCTGCCTGTACCCCAATTCAAAACGATGCTAAAAACCACCTTCTCCCCCCAAAGCAAAAATTGCTCAATATCAAACATTCCCAGCAAAGTAGAATAATCACTTAACGTAAAACCTGACTAATCAATTGAATGTAAAACCTGTTTTTTAAATATTACATATTAGCTAATTATTTCCAAACACTTACTTTTATAATGACCCGTAAACTAACGGGGAAGCAATTAATTGTTTTAAATTGTTATCTCACTAATTAGTTGCATTGCTACAATAAATTGCTACAATTAATTGATATTTTTCAACCTATTTTAAAACTTTATAACTTAGAATGCCTTACTTATTTTATAAAATCAACCATAACTTTTATTATTTTATTATTATTATTGCTTTAATTTGTTTAATCTGTTTTAAATTTAAATTTTTTATAATGAAAAAAAGTACAAAACTATTTTAAAAATGTCCCTGTCTAAACTATGTTCAAATTTCATAAACTTAAATACTCACCTTACTCATTGTAAACCATCTACAAAAATTTTACAATTTAGTTTTAAGTTAATTTTAAGTCTGCCCAAAATGCCCCATATTAGGGGGTTTGGTGTACAAAACCCATGTAATCTCAATAACCAAATGTAACTTTGTATTGTCCAAATAAATTTATTATTATTATTATTATTATTATTATTATTATTATTATTATTATTATTATTATTATTATTATTATACTGTGTCAAAATTACATGTTAAGTGTTACTATCTACTATCTACTATTCTACATAATAGTATCATCTAGTATGTTGGGTTAACTTCATTTAATGTCAAGGCATTATTTTCACACACACAAAGTAAACAATTTTATTTATTGTAAATATTCTCACCTTTTAAGGACCATAACACCGAGCAATCGCATCTGCTAGAAAAAAAGACAGGATGGATAATGAGAACCTTTAAAACCAGGGATACCAAACCAATGTTGACACTTTCCGGTCCTTGTTCTATCTAGGCTGGAATATTGTGGACACCAATGCACCTTTCAAGGCAGGTGAAATTGTTTACCTTGAAAATGTGCAGAGAACCTTCACCGCACGCATAACTGGGTAAAAACCCCCCAATTCTGGGAACGGGGGGCCTCCCGCCCCCCTAGAACGCAGGGGAGAGATACATTATTATAAACGTTAAAAATTCTCGAGGATTAGTACCAAACTTGCACACGAAGTCCTCCTAAAGCAAAAAAACTCGGCAGGCGATGTAACATCCCCCAATGAAAGGGAGGGGCCCTAGCACGTTGAGGGACAACACAATAGTGTCAGGGGCCCAAGATTGTTCAACTGCCTCCAGCATACATCAGGGGATTACCAACAAACCCCCGGCTGTCTTCAAGGACACTGGAAGGCACCAAAGTCGGTTCCTGACCAGCCAGGCTGTGGTTCGAGTTGGACTGCGGGCGGCCAGCGTGCAGCCTGGGTTTGATTTCCCCGATCCAACATGAGGCCTGGTCACAGATCGCCGGGGCTGACCCCCCGGAACTCTCTCCAGGTATACCCAGGTATAATGAATTAGGCACATTTAACATTAAATTTCTCTAGATTTGTTATAATATATTCATATTAAAATATTTTGTTCTCATTTTAAGGATTAAATAAATGCTAAAAATTTTTAATACATTAACATTCTAGAGCTCATTTGGGAATTTTTGAAACATAAGTGAAGTTACTTTGGACAAAAATAAAGCAACAAGAAGACCATGTTACTACCACGTTATAAATTATACACAAGCAAGTTTACCCAGACTGAAAAAGTGTAACAGCGAATTGATATAATCAAACTCATCTTGTATATTTCCCTTTTTGTGTGGCATCTGTTAAGCCAGTGTTTGTATAGTGTGAGTTTGTGAAGCAGACACTTATTATTTGCACAACCAATAAGTGTTCAGTATTTAAATTATAGTCAAAATACATAGTAAAAGTCATAGTATAGAATACTTAAGAGTTTGTATAGGAGGGACCATATCATTGTAAAGTCTGAAAGATTTTGAAAATGCAGATTACTACAGCACGTTACATGCTTCTTCAAAATTATTCCTATTGAAATTGACTTGTGGGGTGTTTTATGAAATATAAATTTTGAAATTTTATTTATTGAGAATGATTTTGTTGACTTCAAAAATTTGGACTAACAGCAGGTCTGACATCATTCACAATAATTTTTTTTTCCTTCAAATTTGTTTTTTTTTTATGACATATTTATAAATACTGGAACATTGAAAACACATGGTATTCTGTAGATTTAGTTAAAAATTTTTTTTAATAATTCCAGTTACTGTACCACTTGCTATTATGTCCTGCTTTTGGAAGTAACTCTTCTTCCTGTTTTAAGTGCTGAAAATCCTCCTTAAATTTTTTTAAATATTCTCTTTTAGGTTTATTTGGAATCTGTTTTTTTTTTCTCTCCTTTGGCCAAAAAGATGACATATCCAATGCTTTTTATTGTTTCTTAAAAAATTTTTTACCAGCAAGGGGGACTTCACCCCCTGAAGGTGGGAACAGTGCCTGCACTCTAAGGGAAAAGGTTTTGGTGGGGTTGAATTTTTTTTTAACTGTAGTGTAGGCATGCTTCTGGCAAGACAGTGGTGGGTGAATGATGATGAAAGTGCTTTTTTTTTTCTTGGGTCCCTTTTTGCCTTGGTGGGAAATGGCTGATGTGTTTATAAAAAAAAAAAAAATAAAATGATTTTTATGTTTTGAGACTCATTTATAGCTCTTTTTTTGGTTTTTTTTGTAGATTTCCACATTGTTTTTATTTGAACCCCATACTATTGCTTTATATTTAAATTTTGGTCTAGCTTATATTTAAGGGATTCCCTTAAAATTTGGGGAGAGGGTTCCCAAAAGGGTCAATGCCCCCAGGCCCCCCGGTCTGTTCCAGGCCTCATAGTGGATCAGGGCCTAATCAACCAGGCTGTTACTGTTGGCCACACGAAACCCCAACGTACGAACCACCCCCGGCTGGTCAGGTACTTAAGGTGTTCCAGTGCCTTTTTAAAAAGACAGCTAATATACAGTAGTGATTCCAAACTTCCTTCCCCAGCCCCCCCCCTCTCCTCCATTTCCTTTAGCTTTTAAAAAGGATTCACATCAAAATCCAAGTTGTCTTCTAAAAAATTTGGGAACTTCACATTTTTTTTCTCACATTTCTTCGGGGTTATGTGATTTTTCTTCATCTTCTGACTTAGTTTACTCGTTATAAATTTGAACAAAAGATTTGGTTCCATGTCTCCCCTTTTTTTTCTCTCGATTATCACTTCTCATTTATTCATAACTGAATAAAAACCAATTTTAAATTTAAAATTTTAAAAAATAAATATAAAAAATAAACATGATTGTTCACACAGAAAAAAAAATATATCAAGACTGTAAATTTTTTTTACAACAATCACAACTTAAATCAGTTGTGTGCCAAAACAAGAGAAAAGTCATACAAGTGTTCAGAGTGAGAAACCCCTTTTAAAAAAAATCAAACCTAAATACACACTTCCGAGTTAAAAGGGAAAAAAACCATCAGGTGTTCAGAGTGTCTAAAAAAATTTTTCAGTATTTCCCCGTTTAATAAAACACTTGAAGGTCTTTTTATTAATTCAAAAACTGGGGACCCATTTGAAAACTCATACTGGAGAGAAACCGTCCCCGAATTTAAAAAAAAAACATATCAATTTTACCTGAGAATTCATTCGGGGGGAAAAACCCTATCAGTGCCCCGTGTGTGTAAGGCCTTTCCCCGTAGAGCAAAAATTTAAAATCCCATTTGAAAACTCTTTTTAGGAGAAAACCCCCATCCTTGCTTTCAGTGTCTGAAAGCCTTTTCAAAAATAATAAAAAAAATCACCTCAGAATTCTTTTGGGGGAGAAATCTTATCAGTGTTCAGAGTGTTTAAGGATTTTTTTTGCAAAACCCCATCTAAATATTTTTTAAAAATTCACTCTCGGGGGAAATTTGTTTCCCCGTGTAAAAAAGGGTTTTTAAAAAAATGTAGTTTTAAAAAAACTTACGTTTCCCCTACACAAAAACCATTTCATTCTTCGGGGGTGTTCAAGACCTTTTTTAAAAAAAAATCTGCATTAAGTAAATTTTAAAATTTATAATGGAAAGAAACAGTATAGGTGTTCAGAGCCCCCGGTCTGTTCGAAAAATCAGACTTAATAAAACATTTAAAAACCCACACAGGAGAAAACCATATCAGTATTCAGTGTGTCTAAAAACAATTTCGGAAAATTCCAATTTGATAAGACACATGGGGGCCTACATGGGAGAGAAGCCACATCAGTGTTCAGTGTGTTTTGTTTTTTTCCAAAAAAAATTATCTCAGAAAATTCATGAGAGTTCACACAGGGGAGATATTAAACAGTGTTGTGTGTAAAACCCCGTTCACAAAATAAATGTGTCCATCACCACTAATCCGTACCGGAGGGGGTTCAAGGAGGCCAGAGTTACCCCCATCTTCAAGAAAAAAAGTAGGTCTGATGTCAGAAACCTTGGGGCCTTTTTCTTAAAGGGGGCCCCTTGGGGGGAAGAGGTTTTGGGGCTGAGGAATTAGCCCTTTTTTGGCTCCTTTAAAACCGAGCCTAATTACCCCCAACCCCCCCCTTCCTATCCCGTCCTCCCCATCCCCCCTTTTTTTCCCTTTCCCCCCTCCTCCCCCCTCCCCCCCCATCCCCTTCCTTTTTTTACCCCCTTGGGGGGTTTTCCACAGGCACTCTAGCCCCCAGGCGGGGGAAAAGGGACTATGGTCCATCCCATTCCGTTGAGGTTCTTGGCAGGGGGTAGTTTGCCATGGAACCCCAGATCCCCCGGAAAACTCCCAATCCCCCCGGTCCCCCGGGGTTTTGGTTTTGGGGTTTGTCAGGTAACGGGTGTATCCCCCGAAGGCTACCTGTTGGATTCCGGGAGGTGGTGCCCGAAAAAAGGTAAGCTTTGTGGGGGGTCTGGGCACCCCCTTTTTTCCCCCGAGGCGGCTCGACGGATTTTTAGGTTGCTATCCGGGGTTGCGGGGGTTTCTGGGCAGCACAGATTGCCCCCCACCCCAAAATCGGACCAACCCCCGGCCCACCTAAACGCCCCAGATCATTACCTGATGATATTTTCACTTCCTTCTCATTCTGCTCAGAAAAGACCGGCACATCACACTCCCTTTACACACTCTGTTTCAAAATAACAATGAACTAAGTTTTTACTCTACGCCCACCCTCACTGCCTATCTTTCCGACCATGTTTGGCAAGGCGCTCCTATGCTATATTGGTAGAAATATCCTTTCATGCCTCAAGAGCGGCATGCATCATCACTGTCCAGAATGCTAGCCAAGCTCACGCTCTTTCTCTCCTTACAACCATCGATGCTATTCCTGTAACTATTGAAAACATCATTCCCTCAATTTTTGAAATTGGTACTGTCATTCTACCCCATTCCATTGTCCAACAGAATTTCCAGACATGTGGTAAACCCATTCTGGAACAGCTTGGCCCAAAAAACTCCCAATCCTCCTGATATCCATCAGTTACACAACCCAGGGTAACACAGGTTTAGAGCAGGTCGTTCCTGCCTTCCCAGCTACTGGACCACTATGACAAGGTCCTGATGCTGTGAGGATAAACAAAATGCAGATTTAGTATACACAGACTTTGCAAAAGCCTTCGACAAATGTGACCACGGTGTAATTGCCCGATAAAGGAATAACAGGAAAAGTTGGTAGATGGATCAATAACTTCCTGACAAATAGAACACAGAGTAATAGTAAACAGAGTAAAGTCCGAGGCAGCTAAAGTGAAAAACTCTGTTCCACAAGGCACAGTATTCGCTCCCATCCTATTCCTCATCCTCATATCCGACATAGAGATATAAGCCATAGCTCCATGTCTTCCTTCGTGGATGACACCCGAACTGCCATGACAGTGACCTCCATCGAAGACATCGCAAGACTCCAAGGACATCAACCAAATCTTAAAACAATACAAGTTCAATGAAGAGAAATTTGAACTACTCAGGTATGGAAAACTTTAGGAAATTAAAACTGTATCATGGTATTCAACAATTTTTAACCATAAAATAGAGTGAAAAAGCAATGTGAAGAACCTGGGAGTGATAATGTCAGAGGATCTCGCCTTTAAAGACCACAACAATGTATCTATTGCATCTGCTAGGAAAATGATAGGATGGATAATGAGAACCTTCAAACCTAGGGATGCCAAGCCCATGATTCTCTTCAAATTGTTTGTTCTCTCTAGGCTGGAATGCTGCTGTACACTAACTGCCCCCTTCAAGGCAGGCAAAATTGCTGACCTGGAAAGTGTACACAGAACTTTCATGGCACACATAAGTACGATAAGGCACCTAAATTACTGGGAACGGTTGTAATCCCTTGATTTGTATTCCCTGGAATGCAGGCGAGAGAGATACATGATAATATACACTTGGAAAATCCTAGAGGGATTGGTACCAATCTTGCACACGAAAATCACTCCCTATGAAAGCAAAAGACTCGGCAGGAGATGCAACATTTACCCAATGAAAAGCAGGGGCGCCACAAGTACACTGAGACAAAACACTATAAGTGTCCGGGGACCAAGACTGTTCAACTGCCTCCAAGCATACATAAGGGGGATTACCAATAGACCCCAGGCTGTCTTCAAGAAGGCACTGGACAGGCACCTAAAGTCAGTACCTGGCCAGCCAGGCTGTGGTGCGAACGTCAGTTTACGTGCAGCCAGCAGTAACAGCCTACTTGATCAGACCCAGATCCACCACGAAACCTGGTCTCAGACTGAGCCGTGGGGGCATTGACCCCCGAAACCTTCTCCAGGTATATGCCGCATCTCTAGCAAAAGTAAAGATAGTATTGTTTTGTGTTGGGTTGCGTGTCACGTTGATGTACAGCACAATGAACAGGCATACACTGCTGTGCTGTCTGCAATACATAACAAGTTACATAACAAGTTACATTCTATTAAACCAAATATAAGTTTATTGTCATTGTTAAAAAAAAACGCGATATCTATTAAGCATAGGCATCTCCAGAGAATCCTAGAAAGGTCTACCCCTCTAGCATTCAGCCTGTTACTGGGGTTTGTAACAAGTAGTCAGTATTCTGGTCCAGTTATCCATTAAAGTTTATCATAAGTTGAATAGTATTTTAGGATCACAACTTATAGTATACTAACTAATCGAAATTAAAATTAAGATATGTTTATTAACAAATTTAAAGTTGTCTAGGTGGACAATATCAAAGTAAATTCTTTATATAATATAGGATATAAGTTCCTACAATTCTCTCATATTGCAAAAGTAAAGTAAAGTAAAGTAAATTTTATTTCATTGCAGATTGCAGATTACATAGGTATTGGTAATTACAATGTAAATTGAGTGCAAGGAGAGCCACTGACATGCCATGGCATTAGGGGCAGCTTAATCTAATAACTTAAAGACTATGTACTTAATATTAGAGAAATTTATTGAGTTTATTCTAGTTAAAAATTGTTTTCAAAATTACAATATGATGAAATTTTACTGTTTAAATTATTATATGATGATATTAGATTGTTACAGGTGTTAAGATTCTCGAATGGTAATATGGAATTGAGATTATCTTAAGAAAAATAACATTGAGCATTTTTGACATTAACTTATAATATGAGTATTTAGTTTTGATTGAGTAGGGGG
>WNWK01059259.1:0-10236 GCA_009830355.1 Cherax destructor | reverse complement strand
CTCTGGACAACTTTTTGGGAATCCCCACCTCCTCCCAACTTCCAAACCCGAATTTTTGCATTATATTCACACCAAAATGACATGAATTACTGCCCCAGTTTCCTGTTGAAATTCATAATGTTTACACCCATATAAGAGCGGGTATAACTATACTCTCATACCCCCCTTTTTACTTCCATGGACAAGGTTCTTTGTCCCCCAAACCCTAAGTGTCCACCCCCTTTTTTCCTCATAAATTTTATGATTCCCCCTCATCCTTCATAGACCCATCCGCGAATGCCCATCCAAATATCTGAATAATTTCACCCCCTCCATATTTCCCCCCAAACTGATACCCAACTTTTCACCTATTTTTTTGTTATCCTATCCCCTTACTCTTTCCTATATTCACTTTCAATTTTCTTTTTTACACACCCTACCAAATTCATCCACCAACCTCTGCAGCCCCAGAATCTCCCAAAAGACAGTGTCATCAGCAAAAAGCAACTGTGACAACTCCCACTTTGTATTTGTTTTTTATTTTTTAGCCCAACACCTCTTCCCAAGCCCCTGCATTCACTTCTCTTACAACCCCATCTATAAATATATTGAACAACCACGGTGACATCACACATCCTTGTCTAAGGCCCATTTTTACGGGGAAATAGCCCCCTTCCCTCCTACACACTCTAACCTGAGCCTCCTATCCTCATAAAACTCTTCACTGCTTTCAGTAACCTTCCTCCATTCCATACACCTGCAACATCTCCATTGCCCCATCTCCCCTATCATCCCCTTTTTCCAAACCAAAAATGCCACAAAAACATCTTTCCCCTTACCCAAATACTTTTCACCATATGTTTCACTGTAAACACTTGGTCTACACACCCCCTCCCTTTTCCTAAAGCCCCTTGTTTTTTTGTTTCTGTTTTACTTTTTTTTCAATAATAACTCTACCATACACTTTACCAGGTACACTAACAGACTTATTCCCCTATTTTTTTGACCTCTTTTTTCCCCCGCCTTTTTACAAAGGGAAAAATAAAGCCCTTTTGCCAACCCCCGGTACCCACCCCTTCCATACATTTAAAATAATAGCACCAACCCCTAAAAATTTTTATATATATATATATATATATTCATTCACAACCATTTATTAAATTACCGCTTTTGAAAAAAATGCATGTTACAACCACTGCACCATCCTCACTGCTCCTTCAGAGTGCAGGCCATCTCCCAGAGTGCAGGCACTGCTCCCCTTCAGAGTGCAGGCACTGCTCACCTCCAGGACTCAAGCCCGGGTAACTGATTATACAATATTATAAAAAAGATAAAGATAGAAAAAAAAAAAAAAATTTTAGTTAAAAAGCGGTCTGGGTATTATCTCAGCTGTAAACACTGAAAAAGGGATCGCTTGTGATAATAACAATCAAACAAAAATTTAATAATTAAACAAAAGAAAACGCCAAATATTATCAGAAAATTGTTAGAGATTCACAAAATGCTCTCCTTATGTGAGAGAACCATTGTTGTTTTTAAATTTGAGAAATTTGAGACTGTGAGACACGTCAGCAGAAGCAACTCAAGGCCCCGGTGTTGCCCTTGTAATAAGTTCAATAGGTGTGACCTTGAAAAATTTCCAGGGTGTACCTTGTAATAAGTTAAACAGGTAGTGTGACCTTGTAATAAGTTCAACAGGTAGTGGCCCTTTGTAATAATTTCAACAGGTAGTGTGACCTTGTAATAAGTTTAACAGGTAGTGTGACCTTGTAATAAGTTAAAAGGTGGGGACCTTGTAATAATTTCAACAGGTAGTGTGCCCTTGAAATGTTCAACAGGTAGTGTGATTTTGAAATGTTCAAAGGTATTTACCTTGTTGTTCAAAGGTAGTGTGCCCGTAATAAGTTAAACAGGTAGGTGACCTTGTAATAAGTTCAACAGGTAGTGTGACCTTGTTTTTCAAATTTGTAGTATTAGGTAAGGATTTAACTTTTGGGGGCAAGGGGTTTCGAAATTTTCGTGGTCTTTGGAAATGTTTTCATCAGTTTTGTAAACTTGATAAAAAGTTTCATTATGACTATCAAAGCGCAACCCCCCAACACACCGGTAGATGCTCTTTACCCACGTATCTAAATATATATATATATATATATATATATATATATATATATATATATATAGCAGACACTTTTCATCTGATGATAGTGTACGAAGATACAGATACAAGCGAAGAAAGGTCTATAGAGTTTTATCAAAAAAAAATGGAAAGTTCTACACACAGAGAAACACTTTTCAGTAAATACTTGGTCGCCATTTCATCAAGTTTGATGTCGTGGTCATACAGGTGAGCTGGGTCGAAACCACAACAAAACAGTGATACACAACGCTCCTCCTCCACACCTTGGGACTTTCACCACACAGGGGGAAAAGTTTTATTTATTTCAAAGTTTGTGGTGCAAAATAGACAACCCTGATACAACCCCCAATTTCAACGCACGAATTTATCAATTCGTAACCTTTAACATATTTCGCTGTGAGTTATTTAACGAGAAATTGCTTGTTTAGCTTAAAAAAAAAAAAAAAGGGGGGAGGAGGGGATGTCTCGTTATAGACAGAATATTAAAAACTTTCCATGAATTGGGACCAATTTAATAGAACGTCACTACCATGTTCCATCAATTTTTTATATTTCCCTTTAATTTTAAAAAGATACGACACCTCGAGTTTGTATATTGTCAAAAAGGGGACAATACCCAGCGGGTCAAATTAATTCAACAGCGGGGGAGACAGAGTTGTATGAATATGTCAGAGGCGCTCATTTGGACAATTGTTAAATGATAAAGAAATGGCCAGCATCGGAAGGGGAGGGGGACTTGCGGAACAAGCGGTGTGATAAGATCTATTGACTGAATTCCTGCTTTTAACTGAACCATCGTTGTGCGTTTCAATAACACGAGCACACGCATATAAAAATACCAACATGTGTATAGTGTGTGTGTGGTGTGTGTCCATTTTCTTTAAAAAGATCGGTTTTATTGGACTACAAGGTCTTTTGCCTTTTAACAGTGACTATGAGTTCAAACACTGAAGTAGGAAGTAGAGGTAAATAGCGAGACGACACGTTCAGTGAAAAGTGCCCACTGGTCTCTAGATTGCAGAAAAAAATCTCACGTCTACAAAGTTTAAAAACACTGACTTCTTGTGCTCTTTCTCGTTTCAACAAATTCGACTTGGTATCTCTTCAAATATTCTTTATTCTATGTAGGCTAAATTCTCCGGGTCACTTCCGTTCCCGTTTAGTGTCACCGTCATTCTTAGTTATCTAATAATTTCGGGTCTTTAACTATTTTAAACTCATTAATTATTTTTAACCTAACACTGTAAAAAAATTACGAGAAAGTGTTATGAAGATGAACCCCCGGGTAAAACCCTTCACGTTAATGCCTAAAACCTTCCATCCTGCTTCATCTCACCTGTCTGGTATATAAGCAACTTCTATTTGCCTTATATTGTATTTACTTCAAGATTGATGGGCTGAACACATCGACCGGCGAGGGGCTGATTACCCCAAACTCCTTTTATTACTAATTTTTTTCTTTGTATTGACTGATGAAACCACTGTGTGGCGAAACTTTCCCAATAAAGATACCCAATGTTGATATGTGTCTATTTTAACAACTTGTCGGTTCTCTGAACCATTCATTCTACAGATCTACAAAATCGATTTCCGCTATGAAAAACAACACGGCGCTGACCCCCCCACCACAAAGTCGCACGTAAACAAAATATAAATAAAAAAAAAGGCACAATACCGGGGGAAAAATACAAAAAAACCCGCTTGAAGGAGCTTTCGACGGTTTCGGGCCCAAATTAGACCATTTACAAAGTCCAAGTCGGACCAAACGTCGTCTAACCCTTTTCTTAAATTTCGGGTTATTTTTCCAAAAAATAACATTGTGGTGGCAGGACTACACGAGTCCCCCACTTCCCGCTAACCATTTAAGACTCTGGCCAGAACCCGTCCTGGCAACCTACTTGAACTTAAGAACATAAGAACATAAGAAAGAAGGAACACTGCAAGGCCTACTGGCCCATGCGAGGCAGGTCCCAAAACTCCAACGGCTTAAGCCCGACCCAGCCAGGTAGGTTTCATTCATTAAGGAGGGGAAACTGCATCTGACCAGCACAGGCAGTCAGGACCAACTCACACCCAACCGCACCCACTCATAAATTGTCTAGTTGACCACCTGGTCAGCCGACCACCTGGTCAGGTCACTTCCACTTAAGGAATTAGTACAGCTACTGACCGGTAAAAAGCTGTCAGGCCCAAATTTCACCTATCCACACCCCCCCATGTATTTATCTAACCTTTTTTTAAACTACACAACGTCAGCATCTATGACGGTACTCGGGAGTTTGTTCCACTCATCCACAACCTATTCCCAAAACCAGTGTTTTATATCCTTCCGAACAAATTTTTTCCAACTTGAAACCATTGCTGGAGTCCTGTCTTGGCGGGAATTTTTTAGCACGCTTTTTAAACCCCCCTTTATTTTTTCCCTGTTTTCCATTTATAACCTCAATCATATCCCCCTTTCACGCCTTTCTAGAGAGTGCAGATTCAGGGCCCCTCAGTCTATCCTCATAGGGAAGATTTCTGATACAGGAATCAATTTTGTATCCCCCTTTTTGTACGTTTTCCAGTGCATTTATATCCATTCTGTAATACGGTGACCAGAACTGTGCAGCATAATCTAAATGAGGCCTAAAAAGATATATGGGTTAAAAAACCCTGAGGACTTCATTTTTTTATTTCTTGGATATGAAAAGATTCTGTTGTTTTACGAAACTTATGCACTTTTTCTTGGCTTCAATTACTACTAACCAGAACTCCTAAACCTTTCGCAATCACAAGTAAAAGATCTACATTATTCAGCTTATATGGCATGGTTATTGTCCTGCCCAACATTTAGAACTTTGCATTTGTTTACTTAAACTGCATCTGCCATTTCTCCGACCACTGCATCAGTCTTTAAACATCCAGTGCTCTAATGTCCTCATTTGAATGAATTGGCGACCTATTTTGGTGTCATCAGCAAATTTACTTATGTTACTATTTTTTCCCCTCATCTATGTCGTTTATGTAAATTGTAAACAACGGGGGGCCCCAAAAATGCCCCCCCGTGGAACACCCTTGAACGCGCCCCCATTCTGATTTTTTCCCCATTAATGCAAACTTTTGCCCCTTTTTGTCAACCATGCCTCTCCCCAGGAAAAACCCTGCTATTCCGGGGCCTTAAGTTTCCTCAGTGCCCTGATGTGGAACTTTATAAAGCCTTACTAAAGTCCATATACTATCATATTCATTACCATGATCTCCCTCCTCAAACACCTTAGTGAAAAAAGTTAGTAAATTCGTAAGACAGGAACGCCCCTTAGTAAAACCGTGTTGAGATTCATTAATCAATTTATGTTTTTAAGATGGCTCGAATTGCTCGGAATTATTGATTCCATAAATTTCCAAATTATGGAGGTAAGGCTTATTGGTCTATAGTTCAAGAAAGGTTCACCGCCTTGTAAATAGGTATTACATTTGCCCTTTTCCACTTGTCTGGCACTATGCCAGTTTGTAGTGATATAAAAAAGATTTGCCAAAGGTTTGCTTTTTCCTTTTACTTTCCCTTTTAAAACTCTTGCAAACAGTTCATCGGGGCCCTGGGGATTTTTTGGGTTTTAATTTCTTTTGTCTGAGGACCATGTCACTAGTTACCCCAATCGAGCATATCTATTATCTTCCAGTTCTACATAATTTATTATTTCGGGAAATTTCCCCTAGTATCTTCCTGAGTAAAAACTGAGAGGAAGTAAGTATTGAAAATTTCACAATACCCTTATACTGCCCTGAGTCCTGAGTTACCTTTTAAGGGGGCCTATCTTGCCCCAAATTTACTTTTATACCTGAAAAAACCCTTTTTGGGGAGTCTTCGAATCCCTTGCGACCTTAGCCTCATAACCCTTTTTTGTTTTTCTTTTTCCCTTTTTTTTTATTTCCTTTTAATTGAAAATATTGATTTCTTATCTGTCCACCCCCTTTTTGATACGCCTATATCCCTCTCTTTGACCAATGAGATGTTTTAATCTATTGTTCATCCTTTTGGGATATTTTGTTAGATCAAATTTTCCCACTTGGAAAAAAGGTTGTCTGGGCAGCTAGAACTACGCCTGAAAAACGTCATTTGGCAACCAAAACCACCTACCTGACCCATAGTCAGGTCATCCCAATTTTAGCCCACCTGGAAATTTTCCAGCCCCATGAAGTCGGCAAAAAAAATTTGGAACAGGCTTGATTGCAGTTACCTGGGAAATTTCCATGATATTTTAAAGCAAATGATTTGTGACCCTTTTCCCCCAAGCTCTTCATTAACCTCAAGAAATTTAAATTTGTGATTCTTGTTTGGGAAGAACCAAATCAAGCAAGTTGCTACCTCTAGTTGGTTCTGTCACAAACTGTTTTAAAAACAACCTGAACCGTATCAAGAAAGTCACTAGACTCGAGATTACCTGTCTCATTGTTCCAACAATTTGTTAAAGTTAAAATCTCCCATTAACACAACATTTTCATATCTAGACGCCTTATGAATTTCGTCCCAAGCGCACTGCACCCCTATCCAGACTTGGGGCCGTAAATCACACCCAAAATTAATTTTGACCCTCGAGAAACGTAGCCAAACAGATTCTGTGTCCGCTGTTTCTAATCTTTTCATGTCTAAAAACAATTTAAATTATCTCATAAATTCTCCACCACCCTTTCCTGTTGACCTTCAGGGGGAAAAGTTTGTAACCCCCGAATGTTGCACTCGGAAAGGGATTTCTCTATCTTTCAGGGTTTAAAACCCGGCTCTTTTTAAATAATATCTATATTACCTGCATTAATAATCTTTGCTCATCTATCTTTTTCTTAGACTCCCACATTTGTATAAAACCCTTTAAGGGGGTAGGCAGTTGCCCCTCTATTTTCTTTTTTTTGTTACAATTCTTTGCTTTAAAATTTATTTTGAATATTGTTTTTTAAACATACCCAGGGATCCTGGTAATATCTGCTGTTTCCAGGCCTAATACTACACCTGATTGTTTCCCACAAACACCCATACCCCAAACACAGTTTTAAAGTCCAGACAAGTCTCCCAAAGACCCTCAATCGTATCGGCTAATGCAATCACTCCAGCCCCAGAGAGATGAACCCCATCCCTTTCATACATATCACGTTTGCCATAGAATTTGTCCCAGTTATCAATGAATGGAATTGCAAGTTCCTTGCAGTACCTGTTAGCCAGCAATTTATACCAATTGCCCTAGACATCCATTCATTGCCCCTCCCTTTTTAGGCAAAATGCTACATATGATTGGGATACCTCCCCCTTTGACCTAACGACTTTTATGGCTGACCTGTACTTATCTAGTAGCTCCTGTCTCCCCGCCCTTCCCAATGTCATTTCCACCAGCACTAAGACAGATAATGGGCTTGTTCCCATTACCTGACATAATATTATCCAACCTGCTTATGTCACCAACACCCGCTCCTGGGAGGCACACCCCCCCGTCTGACCTTCCTGTCTCTGTTACAAAAGCACGGTCCATATATCTTACCTGAGAGCTCCCACAATCAGAATATTCTTTCCTTGATTAGCAGGGGGCAGTGGTACCTTTAACCTCACTGACCACTGAAGACACTCGTCCTGAGAACAGAGAATCATTTCCTACCCACTTTAAATTCCCTTTTCTTCCTTCTTCCGAAGGGAAACCCCTTGCCACTTTAAAACGGTGCCATTTCACTGTTGGTAGCCATTTCCTCCTTACCAGCTCCAACCATCTCACACTCACTCCCACACCCACACCCATCTAGGCGGCTTCAGCCTCCCATTTTCCTCCCGGAAGAAAACCCCCTTTTTCAACACTTTAACCTGAGATTCTAAAAACTGCAGCGAGCCATGTGCTGGGATCACCCCACGCTAATTCCCAGACAGCGGGCAGGTATGACCACACGTGACCCGACCCAGCGACTGACCTTATAGCAGATCCATTTTAAAATACTGTTTGTTGGAAGCTTTTGTATTGAATTTTTTCCCACGTAAATTTTTTCCCATTTTGCTTTGCTCACCAGCTTTATCTGATTTTTTTCCTTTTTTTTTTTCTCTGTGTGTTTTCCCCCCTACTTCCTGTCGTCCTTACTAATATATTTCATAATTCTTATTTATTCGAAATATTAAAATCAACATATTTCACCGAAAACAAGGTAAAAGTGTTGGTGTGTTGTTTTTCGTAGTGAGTGGGGGAGACTACGGCCACGTAAAAGCGAAGCAACAAGTTGCAGAACGGTCTTTTGAAGACAACGTTTCGCTCTGAGCGCTTTGTTAGGTAATGATAAATATCTGCACGAAGCGAAACGCTTTTTCCCCGTTGCCGTTTTGCATGCACCTGATGGAGTCCTCAGCCTCTGTTTATCTCCTGTTACTGAGATGCATCACTCTTCCCTTTAAATCGTGTTTTTTCAAGATGATGTTATTTGCCTCTCGTTTCCTCCGTTGCACTGTTTATCTCGTGTTTACTAGCCCATAGCAGAGAAATATCAACGCATATTTTACAATAAAGCTACCAACTTTCTGTCTGCCACCGCACTCACGCAATTGACAAATATTGAGAAACGTGGACGTGTTTGCCAAATTTACTGTTTATTGACACTTAATGCATGTCCTAAAAAATTCTCTCAGCTTGTTGACGTCATTGTGCATGTGTGTGTGTTCACCTGTTTTGGGGTTTCAGGGTAGAGTCAAACTCCTGGTCCAGCCTCTTCGGGGTGTGTAAGACAAAGTATCACTGAGTCATGTCGTAAGGTCTTTTCAGCTGGAATGAGCAAAGATGAGCCAAGAGTCCCCCGGGAAGAAAATGGTGTGACCTGACTTCCGGAGACTTAAATGACTTGGGCACCAACTGCTTGTTGGGAAATAAATCATCATACAAAACGAAGTCCCAACTTTACAATATAATTGATTTTTCCATTATCAGATATGAACACAGGCTTTTTTTAAAGCAAATCTGCAGTGTGGTTACAGACGTGGGGTGGTGAACACAACCCTGCCCCCAAAAAAAAAAAAAAAAATTGAATAGGGGAAAAGATTCCAAGAATTTAGCGATATTTTTTTGTTCTCACAGGGTGACATTCTTTAGCATGTGACTGAGTGATCGAATGTTTTTAGAATTAAAAATTATATATATATATATATATATATATATATATATATATATATATATATATATATATATATATACACTTTTATATATATATAATGACGTGCCGAATGGTAAAAGTAGTCATTTAGCAAGAACTCATTTAGAATTGTTTTTTAATTTTTTCTTTCACGTTTAAAGATATATTTTTTTAAATTTTTGTTAATAAAATTTAATTTTGTAAAAAGAGCCTTAGAAAAGTTTCCATTATAACAAACGCAGTTTAATTTAGCCTAATCCCAAATAAATATATTTTAGATATGTTTACAGAATTTAATAAATAAACACAATGAAATATATTTTTTTTTTTTAGGTTCAAAATAATTTTTTCTAAATTATTTTTTGTATAATAATTTCGCAAAAATTTTTTAAACTTATCTAAAATATATTTAGATGGATTAGGCTAAATTAAATTGCATTGTTTAAAAAAGTTTGGGAAGTTTTTTAAGGTCTTTTTTAAAAAAATTATTAAATGAAAAAAAAATATCTTTAAACGTATAAGAAAATTTTTTTGAAAGGACCTAATTTTAAATGACAAAAAATATATATATATATATATATATATATATATATATATATATATAATTTTTAAGTTTTGAGGGCCAAAAAAGATTTCAAAGAACCCAAAAGGGCCGGGGAAATTTTTCTGAAATCTATTGATGCAAGCTTCAAGAAGCCAAACTCAGAGCATTTTTGAAGTTCTGAGTTTGAAGCCTCACACTTCTAGACAGAGGGGAAAGGGTTTCCTCGGGGGGTTATTGAACATCAGCCAACAAATGAAAAGATTACGTCCAGGAATGGGGACACTGCAGATAATTTCCCAAAACGATGGCCTGAGATAATGTCGATGTGTGGCCCTCATCTGCCCCCCTGCCCCTTTTCACACATTCTTTTTTGATCTATTTCCTTCACCAGTGAAATTACCTGGCTTCCCCCTCTTTCACCTTTTCTTTTTCTCTTCCTCTTTTTTTT
>WNWK01059258.1:0-10237 GCA_009830355.1 Cherax destructor | reverse complement strand
ACCCCAATTTTATAAATTTTTTCTTCTTCTTTTTTTATAGTTTGTACAGGAGGGGTTACTCCCCCATTGCCCCCGGATCTTGTCCCCCATACGACACGAAACTACGGGGGAAAAGATTTTTCCATTTCCCCCATGGACAATAAAAAAAATAAAAAGAACAAGAGCTTTAAGAAAAGAAGAAAAACCTAGATGTGTATGTATATATATGATGTGTAGCCAGTGTATTGACCTAAATTTAAAGTAAAGTAGCTGTTACCTGTTACCCAGCGTGTTTATGAGACAAAAAAAGACACCAGCAATCCTCCCTATGAAAACAGTTTCAGGTTTCTTTTCAAGTCACCTGGCAGGAGGGTAGTACCCCCCTGGGTGGTTGCTGTCTCCCAAACCCTACTACCTAGTAATACCAACCACCCCGCACTATACCCCCCCTGCTTTTAACATTTCTGTCATGTTTCCCGTCAATTTCCCAGCTGCTTTCCCCCTTTCATTCTACGTTGCCTCACGCACCTCCAACCACTCACATCCTGCTCTTCTTCACGCCAAAACGATGTTGTCCTCCCTGGCCATACATGAAATTACCCCCTCCCTTTTTCATCGACTTTTAAAAAGTTCCTCAAAATTTTCCCCGCCATCTACCCAATACCTCCAGCCCCATCTACTAACTTCCCTACTTGTTTTTAACTGACAAATCCATTTTTTCCCCTAGGCTTTTTACCTTTTTTTATTTCACCCCAAAATTTTTTTTCTTGTTTTCAGCAAAATTTTTGAAAAGACCCTTCCCCCATTTTTTTTCTCCGCTCTTTTTTTGCACTCTCTCCCCCTCTCTTCACCTTTCTTTTACCCCCATACTCTGCTCTTCTATTAACACTTCTTTTTTGAAAAACCCCCATAACTCCCTTTTTTCTCTTTTATCACACCCTTTACTTCTTCATTCCCCCACTCACTTCTTTTTCCTCCTCCCTCCCCTATAAAAAAACTTCTGCCCAATTCTAATACTGCTTTTTTAAAACTACCCCAACTCTCACACCCCCCCCCCCACTCTCTCTTGCACTACCCCACCTTTCTGCCAATAGTTGCTTATATCTCCCCCTAACTTCCTCCTCCCTTAGTTTATACACTTTTATTCTCTTACTTGCTGTTCCATTTTCTTTTGCCCCATCTACCTTTTACTCTAACTGTGCTAAACCAAATAATGATCTGTATTCTGTTGCCCCTCTATAAACATTCATCCTGAAACCTACCCATCAACCTTTTATCCCCCAAACATAACCCAACAAACTATTTCCTTACGGTATACCCTTACCTTGTATTTTTATTTATCCTCTTTTCATAAAATATTATTTTTTTAAAAAACCCTCTTTCTAAAATAGCTCTTTTGGGTTTCCCCCTTTTTAATTTTCCCCTGGCCCCCCCAAATTTACCTACTACCCCCTCCACAACATTTTTCCCCACTTTAGCTTTAAAGATCCCCAACCAAAATTCTCTCACTTTTCAAAACCCCCACACCTCCTCAACATTTCCAAAATCTCTCCCTCCCCCTTCTCTTTTCCCCGGGTGTAAACATTTACTATAACCCACTTTTACATCCAACCTTTATTTTACTCCCATAATCCTTGAATTTTACATTTATATTCCTTCACCTCCATAACGTTATTCAACATTATTGCCCTCCTTCTTTAGCTCTAACTCTATTTGAAACCCCCGACCTAATCCCCTTTATTTCTCCCCCCTGAAACTCTCCCCCTTCAGCTTTGTCTCAAAGCCAGGACATCCACTTCTTTTTATTCCAAAACTACAATCATCTCTTTCTTATCATTCGCAAACATCCACGCAATTTTTAAAAATCCACTTTTACGGTTTTCTTTTTTTTTTTTGAAGTTTCAGGGAAAAGGGGGTTCAGCCCCTTGTTCCTGGCATTTTGTTGACTTTTACAACACGCATGCTTTCGGAGGAAAGATTTTATTCCACTTATGGATATGAAAGGAAAAGGAAAAATTATAAGAACAAAACTATTAAAATAAAAACAAAGAAAACTGATAGTGTGTATACATAAACGGTACATGTTTGGGGTGTGACCTAAGTGTAAATAGAATGCAAAGACGTCCTGAAATCTTGCATGTTTATGAGACAGAAAAAAGACACCAGCAATCCTACCATCATTAAAAAAAAGTTTCAGGTTTCTGTTTCACAGTCACCTGGCAGGATTTGTATCTCCTGGGTGGTTGCTGTCTACCAACCTACTACCTACAAAATAATATTTTGCTGGTTCCTAGACATGCCTACACTATATTAAGGACAATGAATATGTAGACTCAGCTGCTCTGTCAGCTGTTGTACTACCACATCAATATTATTATTACAATCATGGGGTAGCACTGGGCCCATGAGGTCATTAATTTCAGGTAACAAAGAGAGCATTCAAGCTCAGTTTCAAGGAATTGGGTCTGGGTCCACTTCCTTAGATCAAGAGCCCCTTGAGGGGAACATATCAATAGGAATTGCAAAAGCAATGCACACTGTACACAGGTACATTATCTTTTCACATATTTGTATGCAAACCACCAGGAAAACAGATGAGAGTACATATTTCATGCTTCTGCAGTGGAGGTAGCAGAAAATGTGAATGGTACAAAATACTTAGAATTAATGGAAAGATTGTCTATCATAAAGAAAATAACTGTGATCAGTGCATTTCAACATTATTGGTATTTTTTTGTTTCCCAAATTATTAAGTCTATCAAATTAGGCTTTCAGTTACATCAGATAAAAATTATTATTAAAGAGCCAGCATCAACATCATTGTTATTGTGCTAATGAGCACCCAGGAGAAAGATAAGAAAAGCTTACTTGGTTAGGATGATTACGCTGAGTCATGTGAGAAAAATTCTGCTGACACATAATACTGCTTTGGTGGTGACCAAGTCTTACTCTCTTAGACGCTGGCTCTCCCCACCCCCACCCTTTAAATTATTAAGTCTATCAAATTAGGCTTTCAGTTACATCAGATAAAATTATTATTAAGGCAAGCATCAGCATCATTTGTTATTGTGCCTAAGCCAAGGCACCCAGGAGAAAGATAGCTTACTTGGTTGGGATGATTACGCTGAGTCATGTGAGAGAAAATTCTGCTGCCGCCAATACTGCTTTGATGGTGACCAAGTCTTACTCTTAGGCTGGCTCTCCCCACCCCCACCCTGTAAAGTAGAACATTAACATAATATGGGTACTAATGTATACATGTTACCAGGGTGAGGGAGGAGGGTATACCTACACACTTCTTTCTCCTAGTGGCTCTTAATTCTTAGACATAATAAATCAGAGCTCATATGTTTCACAAATATTTGAAGCATCTCTCTACCAAGTATTTGACATTGGTAAAGGGCTCTTGATCCAAGGAATTATAATTATCCCACTCTCCATTCTCAAATCTATTCCATTCCCCAGGTGCTGTATGACCCATATAGGATGATCACATCCACATAAATATTATGTCAATCTACAAAGTATTCAATTTTTTGCATGTTAATCAGTATACTGTCACTATCTCCTCTAATACATCTTCCTAAATGTAGACATTTACTTTAATATCTTCCATGAAGAATACCCTTTACTTCCTTTCTGGGTTGAAAATATGTAGTCATGATGACAGCACAATGCAGTGCTACCAATTCAATTACTGTTGCTTCAGTGTCATCAAATATATAAGCATCAGTATGTTTAGCAAAGCAGAACAGTATAGTACCATCTTAATTACTAATACTAATAAGAAAGGAAGAGGAGGAAAAAGGAGAGAGGAAGGAAAAAATGGGGGAGGGGAACCCAGAAGGCGGTGACAATTGGATGTGGTGGAGAGGAGTGAGTAATATGACAGGATGAAGAAGATGGGGTGATGAATGAGTAGGGTGATGACTGGATGAAGGAAAGGTGATGGGGTGAGGTGGAAGAGAAAATGTCGGTGACAGCAAAGGATGAAGACAACAAGAGGATCAAAATATACTAAGGACAGAGCAATAACAAATGAAAAGACAATAAAAGGGTTGGAAAAAAAGGAGGCATAGGCAAAGACAAAGGGTTAGGGAGGTTGGAGGGCGATAATAAGGGATGAGGGTGAGAATGAGTGAAGATAAGGATGTTCCAGGAAACAAAGGACGAAGACACTGGGAAGGTGGAAGAGATAAAGAAAAAAATAAAATTAGCACAGTACTGGATACACAAAAAAGATACAAAAGAAGCAAAAAGAATATTTACCAGGTAAAATGCAATACAGTGGAAGACTCAGCATTTAAATATAGTATAGCTGAAAAGATCTTGGGTATACAAATATAGCTCTTCACTTTCATTCAGCAAATTAATGATGTATCTTCGAATGTACTTGACATACGGTAGGCAGATGCACCTTGCTGTACCACCCAGAAAATCCATCTATATGTTTTTGTGCAATAATAATTATGACTTCCAAGTTTCAAATTAACCCATCTAAAATAATGTCACTGTATTAAAATTTGGCTTAATACAAAACCTACTTTTGACACCCCCAAAATTTATATGTATTTTTTTTCAATAATGATGATGCTTCTAAATTTGATGACTCAAGGACAAAGTTGCGAGAGCCTGTAGGTAAAAGTACTGACAAAATTAGGGTTAGCAAAACAAAAAACTACGACACAACTAGGAACAATAATTTTACAACTTTGGCAATTATGGCCAAAGGGTTATAACACAGTATGTACTGCAACATTAACATAATCAAACTACAATATTATATTTCTAAGAACTGAAGCACACAATGATCATTAGTGAGAAATTATTTATGTTGACACACTTTTATTTGGGATCTTTCCTTCCTAAATGGATCTTTCAATAAAATTTATAGACCAAATTTAAGTATATTATCATAGACTTTTGAAGAATTTGAAATTAGAGCAAACTATCAAGAAATGGTGCAGTAGAGTAACCTGAGAGAAGAACTGTAAGTGGACAAAATAACACCAATTTTACTTTTTATTTTGTCACTGATAGTTCTTCTCTCAGGCCACTGCTGCACCATTGAATAGTTTGCTCCTGAACTCAGGGTAGCCTAAGGTCTATATTACAACCTTTCTTAAATTTGTTCATAAGTAGCAAATATCAGATTTCCAAGCTACACAAAAATAAAATACAGCATCATCTGTAACAATCTCATTAAAGAAGCACATTATCAAAGACTACACATTTACAATATATTTTATGAACCATACATTTCTCAATGATAATTAATAATAATAGAAACAAGACAAAATAGATTAATGATAAAGAGCTCTAGAAGACAAAAAAATTAACGGAGTGGTTATTGTAAATACATGAATTATTATAATCCAAATAAAGCGCCAAAACCGACAAAGAGTCATGCAGCGCTGGGCAGAAAATAGTGCCGGGGCTATAAACAGCTAGGTGGAGAGGGGATCAGAGGTGAGGGGGAGAAAAGGGCTGGAAGGGATGTTAGGGGCTATGTGTCAAAGTTCGTATAGTAAAGCAGTTGCTGACAAAAAGTAAAAAAATTATTACCATAAGTCAGGCAGGGCTGTCTGCAAGAAGGGAAGATAAGGTAAGAGCGGTAGGGTGGCAGTGGAGGTAAATCCTGCGAGCTTGCTGGTAAATCGGACAATCCACAAGGAAGTGAAGAACCGAAATAGGGACCCGACAAACCTGCAGAGGGGATGGGGTGTCGTTCCACGAGATACCCATTAGTAGGCGAGTATGGCCGATGCGGACACAGGAGAGTGCAGTCTCCAGTATAACATGGGTCTGGTAGAAAGATGACCACAAACCCAAAAGCGGTTTAATAGAGGACAATTTGTTATGGTGCATGTCTGACAACCGTTGTTGCCAATGACCATGAAAACGGGTAGAGATGACTGTAAAATAATCCCTGAATGGAATAATACCTCTACTTGAGAGCCGGAAGATCATGCATCACTGTGATCATTCAGCAGCATCCGCCTATTCATTGCCGCATATCAATGTGTCCAGGGACCCAACAGAAAAGCAGCCGCCTTTGTTTTTGCTAGCTTCATGGTGCAACCAAAGTTGAATACAAAGGACTAGTAGATGAGAGGAATCAAATTGTTCAATGACCTGTAAAGCTTTGAGGGAATCCGAAATGATCACAAATGCCGAAGGAGACATACAGTGGACCCCGAGTTTCGGTCATAATTCATTCCAGAAGGCTGTTCAAGTGCCATTGCAGACAAATTTGTCCCTTATGGAATAATGTAAAGTAGGTTAGTCCGTTCATTAAAATACACTTACAAAAAGCACTTACAATATTACACTTACATAATTGTTAGAGTTTGAGGTGACCGAAACTCGGGGGTCCACTGTATACATGTATTACGCAGAACTGCTAGGAGGATGGCATGCAACTCAGCAGTAAAAATACTAGCCAAGTCTAACAAATGACCCCGGACAACATCGTTGAGGAACACTGCAGTGAACCCAACACCGTCAGAAGATTTAGAACCATCTGTATAAACAGCGACAGCATGAGCATGTGACCAGAAGTGATCAAGAAAAAGAGAAGCAGCCGTAGGTAGGAGGAGCTTTGGCACATGGCAGTAAGGGAGAACAGACATAAACACCGCTCCCAAGGGGGAAAGCGAAAAGGCAGACGCCACATGAACATACAAGGGAGGCAACTGGAGTGAAGATGTAAACGGATGGAGTAAGCAGGGATGCCGATCAAATGTGGGCTTCTAACGTCTAGAACCAAACCTATACATTAAAGGAACCCGAAGGTCATGAGGAGTGGACAAGTAATGAAGACAATGAGCATCACGACGATTGGCTAAGGAAGGAATATTTGCCTCAGCATAGAGGCTTTCAAAGGGGATGAACAAAAGGCACCAAGGCATAAATGTAGACCCTGATGATGAAGGGGGATCTAACTTAGAAAAGGGTGCAGGAGAAGCCACAGAATAGACTTAGTCGCCATAATCCAGCTTTGACCAGACTAGGGTGGAATGCAAAATGGAGTAGAGTCCAGCTGATCTGCTCCCCATGAGCGATGTGCCAGAATTTTAAGGAGGTTCAGCCACGACCATGGCAAGCTGCCTTTGAAGAGAAATGTAGGTTTCCACGTCCAACCGGCAATCGAATAGAAGGCCAAGAAACTTGACTATATCACATTCCAGGATATGCGAGCCGTGCAAATACAATGGAATATCTGGGACAAGGACGTCTAGTGAAGAGTAATGAAATGGGTTTTTGCACTAGAAAATTTAAATCCATGAGAAGTGGCCCAATGGGAAACACGGTCAATTACAACCTAAAGGGAGGCCGCTACCAGGTGACAGTCAGTGCCTGCGTAAGCTATAGCAAAGTCATCCACATAGCGACGACCAAATATGTGATGGACGAGACGGAAGGTAGGTCATTTATAGCCAAGAGAAAAAGGGTAGTGCTAAGGCACAGCCTTGTGGGACTCCCTCATCCTGAACAAAGTCTGAGGAAAGCAGCAAGGAAGGCTTAGGTGTGGTCCTGGGCTAAGATGTTATACCTCCAAAGTGGTGTCCAAGAATGCCTTCTCAAGATCAAAGACTGCTACGATGGAGTGCTTATTAGCAGAGGCATTTCATACATATGTATCTAAGTGGAGCAAAGGGTCCAAAGAGAAGTATAGCGGCCCTTGCAAAAGCCATATTGGCGAGGAGAAAGACTATCATGAGTCTCCAAATACCATATAAGACGATCTATTCACCAATATTTCCATCACCTTGCAGACTACACTGGTCAGAGCAATGTAACGGTAGTGAGAGGTATCAAGCCCCGATTATTATTATAAACAAAAAGAAAGCTAAATCACAGGGGTCATACAGCACAGCAGGTTAGGGCAGGATGCAGGGAGAATGGGTTGTAAGAGGGAGAGAGATGATTAGTAGGGCATGGAGTGCAGCAGGACAGTGGATAGTGCAGGGATAGAGGGTAACTTAAGATATTGGTGAAGGGACTGAGGGAAGTACTAAAGGTATAATCTTCAGAGTTTGTGTAGTAAGTCAGTTGCTGTCAAAAAGTCAATGAGGAAGTCAGGATTAAAGGAGGGCCCATCAGCAAGAAGGGAAGGCAAAGAAAGAGGGCAAATTATACGTGCTCATTGATAGAGTGGGCAGTCCAACAGAATATGGCGAACAGATACTGGAGACCTGACAATGCTCCCACAGAGAGGACAGGAGCCTCTCCATGAGATACCCATGAGTAAGACGAGTGTGGCCGATGCGAAGACGGGAGAGTGTAGTCTCCCAACCTAGATATTGGTAAACAAGATAGAAGGCCCAGAAACCTATACACACACAACCACATATAAAGAGAGCTTACGACGACGTTTCGGATCCCGACTTGGACCATTTACAAATCACACTATTAAAGCCTATACTCGGTTTAATGGGAATGAAGTTTGTTATTTAGCAGGTCAGACCAACATTGTTGCCAATGGGTGTGAAAGGTAGGTATAATGACTGCAAATAGTCGTGAATGGAACACCTCTATATGAAACTGGAAGGTCATGTACTGTTGAGGGCATGCTGGAGGGAAACTGCAATGAGGTGACAGTCAGTACCCACACAAGCTATAGAAAGTCATCAACATAAAGGTATGAAAATATTGGGGAAACAGATGCCGTTTTTTATAGCAAGGGGAACGACTGTTTTCCAGAACACAACCCGGGGGGGCCCCTTTTAGCTTGGAAAAATTTCCCGGGGGAAAGCTCATTAAAACCCCGGCCCGGGAAAAAATTTTTTCAGTTATAAAGGGGTTTAAAAAAAATGGTAGTTGCCTCGATGGCCTAAGGAGTGAGCCTGGGCCAAGATATTATCCCCCGTTGTGTCATAACCTTCTAAAGGTCGAACGGGTTGGCAAAACCCCGAGTTATTAGCAAAGGCATTATGAATTTAAAAGCGCAGTGGGGGTCAATGGAAAAAAGGGCCCCTTTTGAAAGCCATTTGACTGGGGGAGAGACTATTGTGCCCCAAAATACATCAAACGCCTTTAAAAGCGTTCTATCCCTTGCAACTGCACTGGAAAGACGAGGGGCGATAGTGGGGGTATCCGCCCCAATCCGGGTTTTTAAAAAGGGGAGAAAATAGCATTTTTCCCCACAGCTGGGGAAAAACCCCCCGCCCCTAAAATTTTTAAAACCCCTTAAAACGGTAAAAACGTATAAAACGTTCTTCCCTACTAAAATATATTTACGTTTTATTTTTATTCCCCCAAAACATGATTGGCCTGAGATGCCTGGTCAGCATAGAAAGGGTCCAAACATCAGTGTGTGCCTTTTTAAAAAAAAATCTGGGCCCATTACCCCCTTTTTTGGGAGCACCAGTTAAATTGAGAGCCAGCAAAAAAACCCTGCAGCAAACCCCAAGGATTCACTGATGTCATGTCATTTTAAAAACCCCTTTTTTTAAAGGGGGAAAAGGGTGTAGGGTGGCAGGCCAGCTGGCTGGCTGGCTGGGGCCCCCTGGCTGCCAGCAGCGGCTTGCCAGCTGGGTCCCGATTGGCTGTCTTTTTATCCGCTGTCTTCGTATTTATTTTTCTTTTTCTCATCTGTCTCTATCTCACAGGAACACATATGTAAATACAATTATACCTAGTTAAATTACCTAGGATAACTCAAAAAAAAAAGGCAAATTTACGTTTGGGGTCCCAAAAAACCCTTTTTGGGTTTTAGCACTTCAGACAAAAAGGGGGGCGAAAACAGACAGACGAAAGACACACACACAGATAGAAAGACAGACAAAAACAAATTTGAGTAAGAATAAAGGGGAAACATTTTGGGGGAAATGGGCATCACTGTAATTACGGGCTGATAGGAAGAGATAAGACAGCCTCACTCCCCCAAATGTCACCAGTCATATTAGTGGAGATCAGATGAGATGGCAGTGACACATAATGCTTAGGGGTTTAAATTTATTTTAATGATTATTACATATTATTATTATTTATTTTTTTTATTATTATTATACTATCTTTTTTTATTATTATTATGCACTATCATTATTATTATCATTTATACAATTTCAGCCCCTTTTTTACTGTCAGAACACAGATTGGCAGAAATCACAAGAACTACTACAAATTGTAATTATCAGAACATAAAAATTATATAAAATAAAAAAAATGAGAAAAAAATATATCCCAAAAATTCTGCCCCGGGTTAATTTTCTGTCAGGTGAAATCCCGAGCCAATTCCCCCGCCCATATCTCG
>WNWK01059257.1:0-10237 GCA_009830355.1 Cherax destructor | reverse complement strand
AAAAAGCCGTCTTACGCGACGGTCTGGAGTTTTGAGATTCTGAGACCACGGGTTCGAACCCACCCGTGGTATGGTTTGTTTGCAATCGTGTCATTACGATTTCGTGAGTCAAGTGTACCCTTGACCTTGAAGGGTCGTTAGTGTATAAAATTATGATCCATGTTTCCTGGCAACTTAAGTAAAAGATATTTTGGGATTCAATTTAAACACAGATTGCTCAGTGATTAATGATCATATCTGGGCCCATCAAAACCAGGATTGTTTAGTGATTAGGAGGTCCAATGTGGGTCTATCAAAACCTAGATTTTTAACGAGGTTTCAATAAGGCTTTTCAAAACTCGTATTGCTTAGTGCTTTTGGGATTAAATTTTGGGGTTTTTTCAAACACAGATAATTTGATTCGGTGGGAATTAATTGGGCGTTTGAAAGTGGGCCTCTCAAAACCTTGATTCTTCGTTGATTTAAAAATCCATTTTGAACCTCTTCAGAACCCAGACTGAAACTGTAAATTGTTTTCAATTGTTTTTGCCTCTGGCTAAGCATGAGATCAGATCCCTAACATTATTCACTTGACATTCACTTAAGCACTAAAATCGTTGGAGTCACACATTGCATGGGACTGAAAAATGATCGGATTAAGTCCGAGGAAGGGATAGAGAGTTCTAATTCCATAGATAAAAAGTTCTTCATTGGCATCAAAATATCTTCCATGATGCAGTATTCAAAATATTTTGAGTTACCTATTTAACTTGTATGTATAATAGTTTCATATTTATAAATATCGCCTATGTTACCTATTTATCTTTATTATTTTTTATGTATGATTTTATTAGTTCTCAAGTTATTCATGCTTTAAATACAAACAAGTCAGGTTATATAAACTTGGGAAAAAAAGATAAATCCTGGTTTTTGGGAAAACCTTGAAGAAAAGATGGCGTGTTGCGAGTGATGTTTACGGAGTATAAATCTTTCTCCAGCGACCTGGGCTGCAGGAGCGAAGTAAGCCTTAGCTGTGTAGAGTATACACGCCTCTGGCCGTCCACGCTGGCCTCCCACACGCCTCTGGCCGTCCACGCTGGCCTCCCACACGCCTCTGGCCGTCCACGCTGGTCTCCCCCACGCCTCTGGCCGTCCACTCTGGCCTCCACACGCCTCTGGTCGTCCACGCCAGTCTCACTCACAGGTGGCGTTCACGCCAGGCTCCAACACGCCTGTGGTTGTCCAAGACAGCCCTCACTCATGGAGCTGGCGTCCACATCTCCATTATCCCTGTTTGATCTTCTAGTCTGTATATTAGTCATTTGTGAGGCTAGTGTCAAATGCCTTCTTACACCCAAAGAATTTGCAGTCCACCTGTCACTGTTTCCTTCATCTTTGTTTCATTGCAGAAATCAGGTTTAAATTTTTTCCAAACTCTTGCTGAGATGTGTGTAAATGTCTTTCTCTACCTTCAAAAGCACATCTTGTTTTTTCATGCTGTCAGTGTTATAATTTGAAAAATATTTCCCAGGTTGCAAACCAAAACAATTGGTCAGGTAGAAACTGTTTACTGTTAAGGACAGCAAGTGTAATGAGACTTAACTATTCGTCTCGATTTAACCGAGAATAGAATCAGCGAACTTTTGGATTAGCCCGACTGCTTTGAACACTGAGTTTCAAGTATATGAACAGCGTCAATACACTGAGAGATGTGTATCTCTTCTGAAAAAAATGCGGGGCGTTTTCTTCCACCCTTATATAATGGTTTAAAAAAGGTATCCTTGACGGGGGTTTGTCAGCCCAACTTTCCCCCCCTTTTAAAGACCCTTGTGTAATTGATATCCTGTAAACATAATAACTCAACCAGTTAAATGTGTTTTTTTTTACCATTCTATAAAAATGAAACCCCTATTTAAGTTCTTGACAGTATAAAAACTTACTTTAAAACAGAAACTGCGTGTGCTCCCTTCCATAAAATAATTACAAATCACAACGTCACATATTCAAAAACCTTTGGGGGGAAGAGTTTCCCAATCTTTAAATGTTTTTGGGGGAGTGAATGTGAGGGAAAAGCCCTTTCCTGATTGCTTCAACTCCCTCCCCAGGTGAATACTTTATTTTTTTAATACTTAAATGACTACAGCTACACAAGACGGTAGGATGTCCCCGGGGTTGATTTAGAAAGACTTGTAAGCAAACACTAAGAATATATGGGAAATCGTTTCGCCCCTGGGACCTTGATAAAAGGGCTAAAAACCCCTGATAAAGGGGTTTTTTTTAAACCAACTTGTCGGTATGTATTCCCAAAAGGTTTATACCACCCACGAGGTGTTTTTTACATAGTATATACACTGGGGGAACTATTTTATTTCCTATTTTAGTGATTATAAGTATTCTTGACTGGTGGGTACGGGTGACGCTCGCCTCAGTGACCCTTGTGTAGTGGGCCCAAGATAACGTTGCTAGATCGCATAAGTATCGTTCAAAGATCATGTGAATAACTTTGCCAGACCGTGCAACTAACGTTCCAACTCACACTTAACGAACCAGCCATGAAAAAAATTTTACAAAAAAAGGTATCACCCCAAACAAACGATACCTAATATAGGATACCAACTCACACAAGTTCCCAACCCTATTGTTATGTTGGTAAATAACTTTAAACCAACATAAGCGTTAAACTAAAAATAGACGAAAAAAGCTACTCAGAGTGAAACGTAATTACAAAAAAAAGCTTGTTCAAAAAATTTTTTATCAAATTTTAAACCTTTGTACACTAAAGGGTTTTTTTGACATAAATTTCTTTTTGCACCCAGACGTAACTAAAACGCTATGCCTAAATAACTATGCAAAATAAGCCCCAAAAAAACAGTCATTCCTCTTAAATAAAAATCTAGTACGATAAAAACTCAAAATTCATCTGAAATTCAACACACACACAACTAAAATTTCATTAAACCCCCAACAAACAAAATTAAAACCCGTAATAAAAGCTAAAACTAGAACAAACAAAACAATAATGGAACTGAAACTCTAAGAAACAAAAAAAACCCCCAAAGTAATAACACAAAAACCATCTGAAACTGATAAACACAGTTGAAACTCCAACAAACGCAGCTAAAAATTCAGGAAAATATTTCAAACTTTTAAAAAAGCAGCTAAAGCTCCGACAAAGACAAATTAAACCCAAAAAAACACAACTAAAGTCTGACAAAAACAGCTAAACTCAAGAAACATTTCGAAAACCCCAAGGGGGCTCAACAAACTACAACAGATGCCCAAACCAAAAATATAACAAACATAACTTGAACCACAACAAATACAGTTTGGGCTCCAACACACACAACTTGTTTTCCCCAAAACCCCCCACACAACTTTTCTCCCAAAACACACAACTTTCCCCCAAACACACAACTTGCTCTCCCCACACAAAATTGCTCTCCAACACACACAACTTGCTCCCCCAAACACACAACTTGCTCTCCCCAAAAAATAACATTAACGCATTGTTGCATGGAACTGAATGCACATAGCCTAAGGGAATTTTAAGGGTCAAATTTCTAATCAGACATTTTTTCAACAATGCTCTCATTGTTAATGCATCTTTTTTTTTTTAAACTGCCTCAAAAATTGTTGTTGTAAAAGGGTCTTAAATGAAGGTGGGCCCTGGTGTCCTTTCTTGTTTTATAAAACCTTGACTCGACCATTTAACTAAGAGCCTTGTAATCTGATTATTACTAACTAGAATAATAAAATAAATTTTAAGCGCTAAACCCACCTGGAGTCTACCAGGAGGGTTTCCCGGATCAACGCCCATGGACCGGTCCATGACTAGGCCTCCTGGTGGATCAGGGGGCCCGATCAACGGGGCTGTTTCTGCTGGCCGCACGTAATCCAACTCGAACCACAGCCCGGCTGATCCCGGGGTGGTGGAAACTCGATCCTCCGTTCGCCAAGCGCGAGACCGACAGACCTTTGTTTGTGTGGAAAAAAACATTTATGTAAATTTCAGGACATTTATTAGAGGGAAAAGTTTCGCCACTAGTGTATATAATTGTCTTTTTTCCATATCTTGTCGGTATCATCAAAACAAAAAATCAGTTGTGTTTGTGTTGCTGCTGGTGTTGTTAGTGTTGCTGCTGCTGTTGTTAGTGTTACTGCTGCGTTGTTTGTGTTACTGATGTTGTTGTTTGTGTTGCTACTGGTGTGTAGTGTTGCTGCTGCTGTTGTTTGTGTTGCTGCTGGTGTTGTTAGTGTTGCTGCTGGTGTTGTTAGTGTTGTTTTTGCTGTTGTTGGTGATTGTGTTGTTGCTAGTGTTGTTAGGTTGTTGCTGGTGTTGGTGTTATTATTTTTATTCATAAGTGACGTGCTATATGAGCCAATCATTGAAGGAGTGGAGGAGGCTCGACCTCATCCACCAATCGTGAGACACACACAAGATCACCTGTAGTTACTGCACCTTCGCCGTATTATAATTACTATTTTTCAACAAATTGGCCGTATCCCACCGAGGCAGGGTGACCAAGAAGAAAAATGAAAGTTTTTTTTTTTATAAATTTAGTAATTTATGCAGGAGAAGGGGTTACTAGCCCCTTGCTCCGGCATTTTAGTCTCCTTACGACACGCCTGGCTTACGGAGGAAGAATTTGTCACATTTTCCCTCTTAGATTAGAGGAAATAAAGAAGAACAAGGACTATTAAGAAAACAGAATAAAACCCAGATGGGTATGTATATATATGTATGTACATGCATATATAGTGTGACCTTAGTGTAAGTAGAAGTAGCAAGATATACCTGTTATCCCGCGTATTTATGAGACGAAAAAAGACACCAGCAATCCTACCATCATGTAAAACAATTACAGGTTTCCGTTTCGCACTCACTTGGCATGACAGTAGTACCCTCCTGGGTGGTTGCTGTCTACCAACCTCCTACCACAGGACGGTAGTACCTCCCTGGGGGTTGCTGTCTACCAACCTCCTACCACAGGACGGTAGTACCTCCCTGGGTGGTTGCTGTCTATCAACCTCCTACCACAGGACAGTAGTACCTCCTGGTGGTTGCTGTCTACCAACCTCCTACCACAGGACAGTAGTACCTCCCTGGGTGGTTGCTGTCTACCAACCTCCTACCACAGGACAGTAGTACCTCCCTGGGTGGTTGCTGTCTACCAACCTCCTACCACAGGACAGTAGGTACCTCCCTGGGTAGGCTGGGTGGTTGCTGTCTACCAACCTCCTACCACAGGACGGTAGTACCTCCCTGGTGGTTGCTGTCTACCAACCTCCTACCACAGGACGGTAGTACCTCCCTGGGTGGTTGCTGTCTACCAACCTCCTACCACAGGACGGTAGTACCTCCCTGGGTGGTTGCTGTCTACCAACCTCCTACCACAGGACGGTAGCACCTCACTGGGGGTTGCTGTCTACCAACCTCCTACCACAGGACGGTAGTACCTCCCTGGGTGGTTGCTGTCTACCAACCTACTACCTAGGAATAATACTCTAAATAGAAAATATGGCTTTAACTCTAAAGGACGTGTACATGTGTCTTGCTATTGACAATGATAGTATCCTTGTTACGACTGTCTCAACCTACAGTAACGTTAATCTTTGTTAATAATCTACAATGTACAGATGTAGTTGCAAGCTGAAAATAAAGGCATGGTACTGTAGACTTTGACAATACAAATAACCCACACATAATAAAAACTTATGACGACGTTTCGTGTGTGTCTAGTTAATGGTCCAAGTCGCACCGAAACGTTGTCTTAAGTTTCTTTCTCCTATGTGTGGGTTATTTGTCTAAAGTGCAAGAATAAAGTAAACATATCAGCTCCATATCGCCACGGTAAGGCGCTCGGAGAGGAAAGTGGTATTATTAATATTTTCACGAAACAGAGCAAACTTGTAAGGATTATACAGCTCCTGGGGAATGGTAGGCAATCGTGTTTAGCTCAAGGAAGAGGAGAGGAGAGTACCTCCAATTCTTTTGGATCTAGAACCCTTCACCAGCATCAAGGCACCTCTATTGAAGGTGGAAGCCTGTGGCATCTATTTGTGTAGATAAGCCTGAAACTCAACTCAGGGGTAAATCCTTCAGGCTTTTTTTACCTCGTTCAGTCAGGGGTATCTGATCCTAATGGCACAAGTGATACTGAGGGTTCAATCCCCTGTAATTGTTGAGCTTATGCACATTGCTATGCTCGTCGCGGCCTCACGCGTCACAGTGATGCTGATGAGTGTCAGGATGATCACATATGTCGTGGCTCATTAAGGTGGTATTTTAACTGTACACTAACAATCAGGAATTTTTTAATCCCTGAAAAAAAGGAATAAAACATTATCTTGGAGATTATATTCTGCGAGATATATAGCCGTGTCGGTGTGCATATCCAGTGGAAGAGTTATACATAACTAAAGAAATATGCATAACTAAAATCCCATGACATGTACAGATGGATTCAAATAAATATTTCTACACTGTCTGCCAAGACTGTTTTTACATAAAATATTTTCTCATGTCGTTTGTTTACCAAGATATACACATACATACTCTAGACTTATCTGTGTCTGGCTGAAAACGCTGTCTGCCAAGAGAGAGAGAAACATGTATATACTTCCATGCCATCTGTCTGTCAGGCGTGATTCACATATATACTTCCATGCCATCTGTCAGTCAGGCGTGATTCACATATATACTTCCATGCAATCTGTCAGTCAGGCGTGATTCACATATACTTCCATGCCATCTGTCAGTCAGGCGTGATTCACATATATACTTCCATGCCATCTGTCAGTCAGGCGTGATTCACATATATACTCCATGCCATCTGTCCGTCAGGCGTGATTCACATATATACTTCCATGCCATCTGTCTACCAAAGAAAATATACTTACATACTCCATGCCATCTGTATGCCAGAATAGATGCACAAGTGTCGGTCCGCAAATCCTATCTACTGTACTTCCATGAATGTCTGACCCCTCTGGGCGACAAGAAGAAGGAATTTATACCAGACATTAGAGATAAGGTGGAATTGAAGAAGGAAAAGAGAGTTGGATCCGAACATCGTTCTGCCTACAATACTGAAGAAAAGACTCGTTACAGAACGAGATTTTATCGGGACAATGTTTTTTACTTAGACTTTATTAAGTTCCAACAGGGCAAAAGGTCTCAATAAACTTAAACCCCTTTTTTTGAGGAAAAAAGAAAGAGATACAAGTAAAAAATGCGAATCTTGAGATTAAATTTATTTTGCAATGGGGCCTGAAAAGGCTCATGCTTGTCATAGGAGAAGCTAGATGTAGATGTAGATGGTATAGCATGGATGGATGTAGCAGTTGGTGTAGATGTAGGGATGGAGCAGTAAAAAATCAGTAGGAGTGTGGAAGGAGAGAGTGAAGCAGTAGGTAGTTGTTGTGGGTCAATATGAGAATAAATGTAGGAGGTGTAGCAATGTAGGAGGTGTAGCAATGTAGGAGGTGTAGCAATGTATGGGGTGTAGCAATGTAGGGGTGTAGCATTGTAGGGGGTGTAGCATGTAGGGGTGTAGCAATGTAGGGGGTCTAGCAATGTAGGGGTGTAGTAATGTAGGGGTGTAGCAATGTAGGGGGTCTAGCAATGTAGGGGTGTAGTAATGGGTAGATGAATTGAGTGAAGAAACAGTGTGTAACTCTAAGAAGTTGCAGTATTATTGTTTATTATTTTTATTAATATTATCTTAGGAAAACTAGACCCGTAAGAGTCGAACAACGCCAGGCTAAGGGAAAGAAATTAGGTTTGATTTGAGGATGGAATGGGTAGCTCCATATCCTTGAATCAAAAGCTTTACCAGCATCAAAACTCCTTTTTGAAGGGGTCTAAAAAGGGAAGAAAAAGTTTCCTTAAATTTGTGATCACGTTAAACCCTACTCATGAATTGAGGAAAAGGAGGAGGATGGAGAAGAGGAGCATGGAGACAAAGGAGAAGAGGAGCAGGAGGAATAAGAAGAGAAATAGAAAGAAGAGGAAAGGAAAAATAAAAAGAGAAAGAGGGAAAGAAGAGGAGGGGAGAAGAAAAATGAAAAGGAGGAGAAGAGCATGAAGAGGAAGAAAAGAATAAATCATTAAAATCCAACATAGTATGTTGAATTCAACAAGAGGAGGTAAACAAACTATGAGTAAGGAAAACAAACTCCTAACGTGCCAACTGAATTGCACAATGTAATTCACGTAACGATGGCTGTGAAGTTGCAGTTTTACTCAGTCTTCTTTGAAGTTTTCAACCACCATGAACAACCAAAGCCACATGTTTGCTGCTCGCCAGATTCTTTTGCAGATATATGATAACATTAAAAACTTCATTAAGAAAATGTTTTGTCTTGCTAATTAACAAAAGACGTCGAATAATTTAAAGAGTGGATGCAGAAATTAATTTGTTTCGTATATATATAACCAAATATTTTTAGAGAAACGCTATTAACTACAAAGGTTTATGAGAAAATATCGATATACCCGAACAGTCTAATTATACTTATTAATTCAACTAATATATATATATATATATATATATATATATATATATATATATATATATATATATATATTATATATATTTTTTTTTTTTTTTTTTTTTTTTTTCAACAAGTCGGCCGTCTCCCACCGAGGCAGGGTGACCCAAAAGAAAGAAAATCCCCAAAAAGAAAAACTTTCATCATCATTCAACACTTTCACCACACTCATACATAATCACTGTCTTTGCAGAGGAGCTCAGATATAGCGAGTTTTATATCAATGTAGCCTGGCAAACAAAGCGGTATATACAGAGAAGATCGCAGTCAGCAGGACTCGATACTGCTACTCGATACTGCTACTGGGCAGTAGTAGCATCGAGTCCTGCTGACTGTGATCTTTCTCTGTATATACCCGCTTGTTTCTGCCAGGTGCATTGATATAAAACTCGCTTGAGAGGTCAGAACATACAGGAGATTGAAATAGTTTGAATCCATGCTTGAGGCTCACTGACGTGCCCGGGCTGGGAAAGAAACATGGCTTGTGAACCAGGCTGCCCAGTCTATATGGCACTTGTGTGGCCGAGTGGTCTAGAGCGCTGCCTGGGAATCTTGTCCTCAGAAGCAGTATCGAGTCCTGCTGACTGCGATCTCTCTCTCTCTCTCTCTCTCTCTCTCTCTATATATATATATATATATATATATATATATATATATATATATTTATATTTATAACCTTAATGTAATGACTGAACATCTGGTACCAAAGTGTGAAATCTCAAGTCAGATGCTAATTGCGTCATTGTACTTTCAAAATTTCTTGTTCTTACTCAATACGACCAATAAAATTTTTCTTGTCTGACACAACGTATCTAATAATAATATATGTATAAATAAGACTCTTTCGCAACTTTACGATCTTTTACTAGGATTTTTTTCACTAAACAGAAGCTTCACCAATCCAACGATTAACAAAACTCCTAGTGAGCAAAATGCATCCTATAGAAACTTTTCCTAACATTGCACACATTTATATTTTGTACATTTTTCTTGCAATTCTCAACTTGACAAAGTGACAAACCCACTCTCCGGCTCCCACTTTCCTCTCTCCTGTTCCCAATCTTATTCCAAAGCTGTGACTTCACTGAGTGCAGCATCACCGTATCTTAAGGATGCTTCAGCACACCAGATATCTAAGAGTCCAACTTGCATCCCTGGCCGATATTCACAGTAATCTTAACTCGAAATTGAAGTGCGCCACAACTTTCCTTTTAAGCTAGGATTTCCGTGGAGGCCATCTTGCAGTCCCACGAATTCTGAATCTCTTTCCTACTTTCTAGGCCATTTTAGATTTCGTTTCTCAGGCAATAGTGATAATAAATATGGCTATGAAAAGGACTGGGCTAGGATATAGCAGAGAAAACGTTGTAGGTTAACAGGATGAGGTAGGTAAGGAAGGATAAATCCTGACCATTTTAAGTTTGTTTAAAGTAAGTATTTTGTTTTTATTCCATAGTAAAAAGTGTTTCAGCTAGCATGAATACACCTGACAGAAGTGACTTTCTCAATTTATTTGTTACTGTCTAAGCCTTACCATTTACTTTATATTTATTGACTAGGTTTGCGATATGTAATTTCTAGATTGATGCTAGAAAGTACATATAGCAAGAAGCCCCATCTCCTCTCTTGAATAAAATCAGAGTTCAAGAGCTTTACAATGAATCGTGCTATGATAACGGGAAGAGGTTTATAATAATTCCTTGGC
>WNWK01059256.1:0-10237 GCA_009830355.1 Cherax destructor | reverse complement strand
AGCATTTTTGGTTTCAAAGTCCGCGTTGGTTTTTTGGATTTTTTTTCCCGGGTTTCCGCTCATAATAAGGGTTTGGAAGGTTTTTTCCCTTTTGTTTGGGGTTGGGGGTTCGTCTGGCGGGGGCGATTTTGGGGGTTTGACTTTTCCTTAGATCTTCAATTTTGTTAAGGTTTGGGTAGATTTCTAGTATTATTTATTATGGACAGTGGGGTGCAGTTGTTTCAATTGGGCCCACCCAAAGTTTTGATAGCGTGGTTTTTGGAGAAAAGGGCTGCTAGGATGCTCCCTCTGCCGCTGCCGCTAGGTCAGTCGAAGATCGGGGAAGGGCAAAGGGCCGCAGACAGAGGATAGGCTAGGTGGTCAAAGACTGCAAATCTTACTAAAGAAAAAAGATCTTGGGGTAAGTATAACACCAAGCACGCCCCGGCAGCACACCCAACCAGAAACGCCACATAGGGGGGACTGGCAAACCTGAGAATTGGTTTCCCATACCTTTATAATTGGGAACTAATATGCCACCCATTTTTGGAACCCATCCTGTTCAAGCACGTAAAGAAATTAGAGAAAGTGCAAAGATTTGCTAAGGGCAATGTCCTACCAAGAAAGGTTAAGGGAAATCGGCCTGACAACACTGGAGGACAGGAGGGTTAGGGGAGATATGATAACAGTAGTGAAAATTTACCCCTCAGCCCCTATCCTTCGCCCTCACCCCAGAACGATCCTCGCTCCTCACCCCCCTTTTTTCGAATTTTGAGTTTTCCCATTTTTTGGAATGTTAAAAAAATTTCAATTTATTTTTCCAAATTTTACAGGGTTGATTTACTTTTTCGAGAAATGTTGAAAACATTTAAATTTTTTTAATTTTTTGAGTTTTACTTTTTGAAGGTCCCCACTATTAGGGGTGAACATTTTTTTTTTTACCATTTTAAAATTTCACCATAGTCTCCACTTCCTTGGATCAAGTTTAACTCCAAAATAAAATATACCATCAAATGGTGGACATAGACGACAAAGGGAGAGGTGTGAGGTCACGTGATAACCATCCATGATCGTCCAGTAAACACAGATCAACAAGTTAAAACACGATAACACTAATACACAATATTTTTCTTAATTTATTTCAACAAAAAAAAGGTAACAATTTCCATGTTTTCGGGTAACAGAATAAAAAGTTCGACTCTTTCATATACAACACAGGGGAAACATTTCAATACAACCAACAAAAAAAAATGTACAATTTTCCACGTTTCGGTTAACAGAATAAAAATGTACAATACTCATTTCATATACAACATAACACGACTTAAGAATTTTTGCACTTATAACTCACATCCCTCACAACAGGACTAAAATATTCTCTAGTTCAACCACAAACACACACATCAAGGCGAGGCAAGACACAACAAATTCCTAAGTCACAAATTCACTATTCAACCAGGCACAAGCCCCAACACCTCACACTCCTTTCCCTGCACCTCCCCTGCACCTCCCCTGCACCTCCCCTGCACCTCCCCTGCACCTCACTCTCCCCCTTTCACCTCACACACGCTACAACCCAACAATACTTAACCCAGGATAACACAAGTTTTCCTCACTTTGTTTTAACTCTACATACACTTTTCATTTGTTTACTTATAACATTCACTCACTAACCACTCATTTTTCACTCACAACCCACAACATTTCCTAAAACACATCAATACCTCCATTACAAACCTATATTCAACTTCTTGAGAAATTCACCAGATGAATCTACTTGATACGACGAAAGACAAAACTGAAATAATTACAGGAACACTTTTTATAATCCAGGATTTAAGTTGCCAATTACTCATTTTCTAAATTCAACATAAGATCTATCACTCATTGCCATCATTGAATAATATTTTTTAATAATACAAAACATACATTACATGGGATTTCTTCATAAGCATATATATTATTCCATCATATATTTCAATTAATATAATTAGTCATCGACTGTTAATAAACCTTATTTATAGTAAAATAAATATTCAGATTATATTTTGTGGCAACACTTGCCACTCATCCATGACGTCACGCCCAACCAAACAGGATTGAGCAGGTAAACCTAGCTGATGTGACGTCACGGGAGGTGCTCATACGTATTGCGTCATGTTTCTACAACCTCCAGGTCCCAGGTATGGGGGTCCCCCCTCCATGGGTGTCACATTACCAACTCTCTATTCACCCTCAATTTCAATTGTCTCAATAATATCCCCAACATGTCACAATTTTTTTACATGTCACGAATATTTCCTAGTTCAGTATTCAGTAATACAATACATCGGTAAATACATCAAAAGATCTATATTTTCATTAAAATTTACGCAAAATCCACATTATTTCATTAAAATTTACACACAAAAAACCCACATTCTCGACACTTAACGAACATAGCTCATCCCAAGCCCCCACATCAACCACAAACACCCAAAACACTTATATCCTCTTATTCACCCTCATCACCCACAATTTTTTCCCTGTTTTAACTAATTCATCAAAAAAATCACATACACTAATGCGCCATGCTATACAAGTCCCACAACACACACACACCTGCATCTCTAGACAGCTGCTAGAGAGGAGGTGCGAGACCACTCTGTGACTAACTACCACCAACCTACCTCATCTCCCTCATAACCCACAACACCCCATCAACATTCTCATACTTTTCTCAATATCTGTCAAGAAATATTCTCACATAATCATGCCTTAACATCTCCCACTAAGATCACCAAAACACTCTCATACAACATTTGAACTCAAAAATACTATCAAACACCTTTGAATACTCCCAAAACATCGTTTGAATACTCCCAAAACATCGTTTGAATACTACCAAAACACCATTGAATACTGTCAAAACACCATTGAATATGCTCAAAAATACCAATGAATACCACCAAAACACCACTGAATACTACCAAAATACCACTGAATACTCCCAAAAACATTATTGATTACTACCAAAACATCACTGAATACTACCAAAACACCACTGAATACTACCGAAACACCACTGAATACTACCGAAACACCACTGAATACTCCCAAAAACACCATTGAATACTACCGGCATTCCGCGTCCAGCACTGGTGGTGTGCGGACGTGTTGGTCAGCCCCTGGTGGTAGCAGTTGGAAATTATATTTTCAGCAAAGATGGCGGACGGCTACCAGCGGCGAGTTAACACAGTATGTTTTGAGTTTATACAAGGAGTGGTCTACTCGACGAATGCGGATGTGATACTACCTGCCGTTCTTCGCGACACATACCATGTGACACTTGCAGATCTTTATGGAATATCCATAAACGGGGCAAAGAGGCTGTTTGTGAAATTTGCAAGCACGGAAGCATATCAAAGGGTGGTGGACACATATCAGGATCAACGAATGATGGTAAATCCTGGTGTAGAGGTATGCTTACGGGACGTGTCAGCTGTCTACAAATGGATTAAGGTACAGAATATTAACTTTTAAATGAGACCGGAGGACGTCCGCGACGTTTTTAAGGTATTTGGTGTCATTCATGCAGTCAATATTGGCAGATGGGCGCAGGGGCTATATGCAGGTCTTTTGGAGGGAACTTATTCAGTAAAAATGACATTGCACAAGCCCATACCATCTTATGTAATGGTGGATTGTTTCCGTACACAGGTACGTATATGTAGATTGTGTGGGCAGCCTGGACATCTGGCGGCTGAGTGTGTGAGGAGACGGGAGGATCGACGACGTGGGAATGTCGAACCTGCAGGCAAGAGTGTGGAGGAGCGTAAGGGCGTGGTACTGGAGGATGGTGCCATGAAAAGTCAACCGGAAGGAAGGCAGGGAAGAAGGCAGTGGAGTGAGGAAGTGGAGCAGGCAGAACAGGAAGTGATGCAGACTCGAGAAGAGCGGAATTTGAAGGATCAGCGGCCGCCTCAGGAGACTGAGGAACAACAGGAGGATGATCATTGTGTGGTAAATGAGGTTGCTATATTGGAGGATTTGAATGAGATGTTGGGAGGTGAGAGTATGGATTTGGGGAATGGGGAGGGTGTGGGTGGTGAGGTGGAGACTTTGCTGCCATCTTTGGACCAGATTGAAAGTAGTGGAGCTACAGCGACTGTGGTACAGGTGGATGTGGAAGTCCATAGACAGCAGGAGGATGTAGAGGAGGAAATGGAGAAGGTGGAATCAAGAAAGAGAACTGGGGAGGAGGCGGAAAATGACATCCTCACTCCTGGGCAGAGACCGGGGAAAAAGGTATGGTCAGAGGTGGTACGTGGTAATGTGGCGGGTATTAGAGGAAATGGTAGTACCAGAGTAAATAAGGAAGTGGCAGGTGATAAAAAGTGTGGTACTAAGGTTGGATCAACTGATAAGAATGACAGGAAGCAAGCAAAACAGAAGGGTAAACCAATGCCTATAAATTCAGGTGTCTAAGTATCAATGTGAATGGCCTCAGGAATGAGGTCAAGCATAGGTGGGTAGAGGATACCTTATGTAGGTTTAAGATAGATGTAGTATTTTTCCAGGAACATAATTTTCGGAAGGGTAATGAGTTGTTTCTGAAGGGGTTTCAGGTCTTTGTGGGGGGTCTGCTGGCCTAAAAGGGGGTGGGGGTGGGGGTGAGGGAGGGTAGTCCTTTTGTTTTGGGGTCATGGGAAGAAGGGGGAGGGGGTAGAGTGGTTCGGGTGGATGGTAAATGGGGAGTGGTTAATGTTAGTTTTATTGGGGTTTATATGCCAGCAGTTCCAACTTTGCGTGTGAAGGATAATTTTGTGAGGGAAGAGTTAATTTATGCTTTAAGGGGTTTGCCTCAAGTAGCTATCATAGGGGGAGATTGGAATTGTATTATTAGACTCAAGGATGTGGAACCGAGGGGTTCGGGGCAAGTTGTGAGGATCTTGAGGGAGGTTTTGTGTGCAGTGGGGGTGGTGGACGTAGTGGGAGGTGGAAATAACCTGGTGGAGTACACGTTTAGTAGGGGACAGTATGCAGCCCGTTTAGATAGGATATATGTTTCAAAAGTAGTGAGGGTGGAGAAAGTGGAATGCATAGATGTTGGTTTTTCGGACCATAAAGGTGTTTTGGCACAATTAGGGTGGGAGGGGGCAGTGCAGGTGTTTCAAAGTTATTGGAAGCTCAATGTAGGGATGTTGAAGAGGCTAGCATGGCAGGTGGATTTTGAGGGTGGTGGAAGGTTTTGTGGGGGGTCGAGGTATTGTTGGGGTGGCTAAGTGGTGGAATGAATGTGGGAAACTTGCCATTAAGGATTTTTTTGAAAAGGTGGGTAGGGAAGATGCGCGATATAGATTTGGGTATTAACGGTATTTAGAGGGGTTATTGAGGGATGCTGGAGGTGGAGGGGGGGTAGGGAGTGGAGAGAGTTTGGAGGGTATTAGGGTAGCTTTAAAGGATATTCAGAATGATCGGTTTCAAGCGTTAAGAGTCAGGAGTGGCATGGATGAAGTGTTGTGGGGTGATAAGGCATCGGCGGTGGTTCTGAGGCAATTTCGTAGGAGGAGAGAAGGTATGACAATAGGGTCGTTGGAAGTTGAGGACAGTTTGGGGGGGTATAAGAAGGGTAGGGTTTTAAGTACGACTGTAGCGATGAGTGGGTATGCGGAATTGTGGTATGAGAAAAAATTTATGAGGGAGGAGGGGGATGCTTGTATAGGGAAGGAAGTGTTAAGTAGCATAGAGGAGAGAGTGAGTGGTGAGGAGATGAGGGAGTTAGGTGGGGTAATTACTGAGGAGGAGGTTTGGGAGGCGGTAAAAGAACTACGTATGGGGAAGACGCCAGGGATTGATGGTTTGCCTGGTGAGGTGTATGTAATGTATTGGGATGTGTTGAGAGAGGTTTTGGTAAAGGTTTTTAATGAAATGAGGGAGGGGACGCGCGTGCAGAGTCAGTTAGAACCGGGGTGGTGGTGTTGGTCCCTAAACGTGAGGGACCTAAGGTACTAAGGATTATAGAGTAATTGCTTTGATGTGCACAGATTATAAAATTTTCGCAAAGATTTTGGCAAATAGGCTTAAGAGGGGTTGAAGGGTTGGTTGCATGAGGGGCAATTTGGGATCCCAGGGAGGAGTATGAGAATGGGACATAGGAGGATTAAGGGTTTTATAGAAGATTGTGGTGAAGGAGGTGTGTTAGGTTTGGATTGGGCTATGGCTTATGATAGGGTGCATAGGGAGCATTGTTGGAGATTATGAGGAGACAGGGTTTTGGTGAGGAAATAGTGGGTTGGGTTCGACTTATATATGCTGAGGCATTGCTTAAGGTACAAATTAATGGCAGGATTAGTTTGGCAGTAAGTATGGGTAGAGGTATTCGCCAGGGGTGTCCTTTATCTCAGATCCTTTTTGCGTTTTTGCAGGACCCTTTTTTTCGGTTGGTTGAGAAAGGGGAGCAAGGGAGGGGGAGGGTGGGGGGTGCAGGGCTGAAATAATAGGTTACGTAGATGATACCACGTTGTTGGTAACATCGAGTGAATGTTTACGATGGATCAGTGATTTGGTGGTGAGGTTTGGTAAGGTGACGGGCATGAGTGTTAATAGGAGTAAATCGGTTTTGTTAGAGGTAGGAAGTTGGATAGGGGGAGCGTTGGGGGTAAGGGAGGGATGGTCTTGCATTGAGGAGTTGAAAGTTTGTGGTATAGTGTTTTGTGGTAACCTAGTAAGGGCAAGGGAGGTGAATTCTAGGGAGGTGCTTTGGATAGGATGAAGGGTTGGGGGTGAAGGAGGTAACTTTATTACAAAGAGTTGTTGTGGTGAATGTATTAGTATACAGTAAGTTATGGTTTAGGGCGGCAGTTTTACCTTTGTTGGAGGGGATGTTCGTAGGTTGGAAAAGGAGTTTATAATTTTGTGTGGGGAAGGGGTAGGCACTGGTTAAATAAGGAGGTGGTGGAAACTAGAGTTAAATGTGGGGTTTGGGTTTGGTTCCTCTAAGACTGAGGCTGCGCAGTGTTTTTGAAACAGGAATTTCATTTTACTGGGGGCAGGGGTAGGCGCATAGGTGGGGTGATGAGGGAGGCGAGGAAGTGGTGGGGAGGTAGAGAGTTGGTGGGATGTGAGGGGGTCCTTCGGTTTCTTATGGTGGTTCGGGATTCGGTAAAGGTACGAGCTAGTAGGTTGGATAGGGTGGGTGTAGGGAAAGGGGTAGTGAGGGGAGAGGAAACTTTCCCTTTGTATGACTGGAAGAGTATTTGGTGGTGGTTTAGGAAGGTTAAGGTTCGACCAAGTGTTCGGGAGGTGGGTTTAAAGTTTTTGCATGGGATTTTGGTAGCGAAGAGTCAGCTTTTTATGATGGGTATGACAAATAATGGGGAGTGTGATAAATGAGGGGAGTGGGAGACGGCGTTTCATGTGGTGTATTTTTGTAGGGACATGGGAAAGGTGCGGGATTGGGTAGGGGGGTGTTGAATTTGATTAGTGGGAGGGGTGTGTCTGTGTTGCGTGCTTTAAGTTTAGATTTGGGTGATTACTCGGAAAGTGTGCGCAGGGCATTGACGTACATTGTTTTGGATTATATTTTCGTGTTTTGGAGTATGAGGGGTTTGGAGGTAAGGGTGGTGGTTAAAGCTTTGGCTGCCCTAATTTTTAGAATGAAATGTAGGAATAGGGAGATTTATGGGGGGAGTTGGGAGAGTTTTTTTTCCATCAGAGTATAGAGTTTTGACAGTGGAGGGGTTGTTGAGGTTATATTAGTGCGGGTGGGGTGTATGGGATGTGTTGGTAGGTGTAGGGAGGGGGGTATAGCTGTAGTTCTTAAAGGGGGGGAGGGTTTTGGTTTCCTTCTGTTTTGGCTGTGTTCCTGTGGACATGCATGTGTGTTTGGTGTTATGCAAAGAACAACGGTATGTTTTTATAAGGTTCTGTTTTAAGCCTTATGTGTTGAGATCTTGGTACGGGTTTTGAGGTAGTATAGGCCTAGGTTTGGTTTTGTTTACTTTACCCTGTGTGGTGAAGTGTTATGAGATGTTTGGTTTGTTGTTTTGTCAAGTGTGAAAGGATGGAATGTGTGGGAAGTGGAAGTTTTTATGGATGGGTTACTATTTTGTAGCAATTAGAGTGAATGGTTTGTTGTATGTTGTTTGGAAGCCTTTATGTTTAGGGTTTAATGTACGGCTTTTATGTTGTGTATGACTGCTAGTGATCAGTTGATCCTTTATTTTGTGAGAGCCTATAATGTTTTTTGGCTCGGGTTGGGTGTGGGGTATGTTGACACATTTTGTTGTTGGTTAAAGCCAATTTTTTTTTTGGGTGTAATAACCAGGTGTGGTGGATGTGTTGTACTTTTTAGGTTTTATTGAGCAGATTTCATCTATTTTGTGGGTGTTGGAGTTAAATTGTTTAGTTGCAAGTTGATAATGAGAATGTATAGCACTGTCATAAATAAATACACCTTTTGGTGTCTGATGCTCGATTTGATGTTTGCTATTGTCTAATGTTTGGATAATATTTTGTTTTGTTTTATGATGTTCTTTAAAATTGTTAAAGTAAAGTTACGTTTTGAATGAGTTCATATTTTACTATGTAAATTTGTTTGGTTTTGTCATATTTCGGTTCAGGGTATGTTATAATGTATGTAAGTTTATGTTTAATAAAATATAAAAAAAAAAAAAAATACTACCATAATACCATTTAATACTAAGAAAACAGCATTGAATACTGCCAAAACACCATCAAGAATTAACATCTCAAACTAAGATCACCAAAACACACTCATACATCATTTGTATACCACCAAAACACTCACGTACATCGTTTGAACACCATCACCCCCATCACACACATACTTTTCTCAATAACTATTAAGAAATATTCTCACACCAATATCCCTCATCATCTCACTACAGAACACATTCAAAACATTCTCATACATCATTTGAATACCCTCAAAACCCCACTGAATACTACCTAAACACCATCGATTACTCCCAAATAACATTTAACCTAACCTATCCCAACCTAACAACACCTAACCCAAATATCATTTAACCTAACCTAAGCTTCAAAACACTCTCATACTTCATTTGAACGCTTTCAAAAACACCCCCTAAAATCACCATTGAGTACCCGCAAATCACCTTCGAATACACCCAAATAACATTTAACCTAACCTATCCTAATTTTCAAAACACTCTCATACATCATTTGCATTCCCCCAAAACACCATTGAATACTACCAAATCACCATCGAATACTCCCAAATAACAGTTAACCAAACCTAACCTTCAAAACACTCTCATACATCATTTGAACACCTTCAAAACACTCCCAAAACACCATTCAATTATCCCAAATCACCTTCGATTTCTCCACAAAACACAATTGAATACTCCCAAAACACCCTTGAACACTACCAAAACACCATTGAATACTGTCAAAAACACTATTGAATATGCCCAAAAAACACCACTGAATACAACCAAAAACACAATAATACATTATTTGACCACCACCAAAACACTCACGTACATCGTTTGAACACCATCACCCCCATCATACACATACTTTTCTCAATAACTGTTAACAAATATTCTCACACCAACATCCCTCAACATCTCACTACAAAACACATTCAAAACACTCTCATACATCATTTGCACCCCACCAAAACATCACTGAATACTACCAAAACACCATCGATTACTCCCGAATAACATATAACCTAACCTAACTAACCTAACCTAACACAACCCAACCTAACCCAAATAACATTTAACCTAACATAACATAACCCAACCTTAACAACACCTAACATAACCCAACCTAAACAACACCTAACATAACCCAACCTTAACAACACCTAACATAACCCAACCTTAACAACACCTAACCTAACCCAAATAACATTTAACCTAACCTAACTAACCTAACCTAACTTATCCTAAATGACATTTAACCTAACCTAACAACACCTAACCTAACCCAAAACACTCTCATACATCATTTGAATGCCTTCAACCCCCCAAAAAAAAAAAAACACCATTGAATACCCCCAAATCACCAATGAATACTCCCAAATAACTTTTAACCAATCCTTCAAAACACTTTCATACATCATTTGAATACCCCCAAAACACCATTGAATACTACGAAATCACCATCGATTGCTCGCAAATAACATTTAACCTATCCTAACCTATCCTTCAAAACACTCTCATACATCATTTGAACACATTCAAAACACTCCCAAAACACCATTGAATACCTCCAAATC
>WNWK01059255.1:0-10237 GCA_009830355.1 Cherax destructor | reverse complement strand
AATATCAAAAGAGGACAATTCCCGCTTTAGTTAAAAACCCCGGTGAAATAAACTTAAACTTTGAAAAAAAATTTCATAGGGTAGTGTCGTGGTGGTCAGGATTTCGAGAGGCGGGTGAGTTTTTGATCCGGGGTTAAAATTTGGGAAAACACCACTGATGAGGTTCAGATCGGGGAAGATAAGAAACTCATTAAGTGAGAAGGTACACGATTTAGCGTATATAAGAGGAGAAGACAATCAAGGAACAACTTTTCAGTATCGATTAATATAAGAAAGACTTATTTATTTTTAGCAAGACTTATTTTTTAGCAAGACTTATTTATCTTAGCACGACTTATTTATCTTGGGAAGACTTATTTATCTTAGCAAGATTTTATTTATCTTAGAAGACTTTTTATCTTACCAAGACTTATTTACCCAGCAAGATTTTTATTGATCTTAGCAAGACTTATTTATTTAAAGACTTATTTATCTAAGCAAGCCCCTTATTTATTTTTGGCAAGACTTATTTATCTTAGCAAGATTTTATTGATCTTAGCAAGACTTATTTATCTTAGCAAGACTTATTTATTTTTAGCAAGACTTATTTATCTTAGCAAGACTTATTTTCTAAGCAAGACTTATTTATCTTAGCAAGACTTATTTATCTTGAAGACTTATTGATCTTAGCAAGATTTTATTTATTTTTTAAAAATTTTATTTATCTAAGCAAGACTTATTTATCTTAGCAAGATTTTATTTATCTTAGCAAGACTTTTTTTATCTTAGCAAGATTTATTTATCTAAGCAAGACTTATTTTTTTTAAAGCAAGACTTATTTTCTTAGCAAGACTTATTTATTTTTAGCAAGACTTATTTATTTTTAAAGCAAGACTTATTTATTTTGCAAAACTTTTTTTATTTTTACCAATACTTATTTATCTTCCCAAGACTTATTTATCTTACCAAGACTTTTTTAAATTTTTAGCAAGACTTATTTTCTTTAGCAAGACTTATTTATCTTAGCAAGACTTATTTATTTTTAACAAGACTTTTTTTTATCTAAGCAAGACTTATTTATCTAAGCAAGACTTATTTATCTTAGGAAGACTTATTTATCTTAGCAAGACTTATTTATCTTAGCAAGACTTATTTATCTTAGCAAGACTTATTTATCTAAGCATGACTTATTTATCTTAGCAAGACTTATTTATCTTAGGAAGACTTATTTATCTTAGCAAGACTTATTTATCTTACCAATACTTATTTATCTTACCAAGACTTATTTATCTTACCAAGATTTATTTATCTTAGGAAGACGTATTTATCTTAGCAAGACTTATTTATCTTAGCAAGACTTATTTATCTTACCAAGACTTATTTATCTTAGCAAGACTTATTTATCTTAGCAAGACTTATTTATCTTAGGAAGACTTATTTATCTTAGCAAGACTTATTTATCTTAGCAAGACTTATTTATCTTACCAATACTTATTTATCTTACCAAGACTTATTTATCTTACCAAGACTTATTTATCTTAGGAAGACTTATTTATCTTAGCAAGACTTATTTATCTTAGCAAGACTTATTTATCTTACCAATACTTATTTATCTTACCAAGACTTATTTATCTTACCAAGACTTATTTATCTTAGCAAGACTTATTTATCTTAGCAAGACTTATTTATCTAAGCAAGACTTATTTATCTTAGCAAGACTTATTTATCTAAGCAAGCAGGAGTCTAAGAAATGCATGTATTAAGACTGCCAGTAAGTGGCCAGGTAACTATACTAAGCTTCCTTCAGTATCCGCCCCAAAATAAAGTTACAGAAAGTAAAAATGTTCTTTTTTCAACATGTTGGGCCCCGGTCACCCCAGTTAGGCCCCGGTCACCCCCAGTTAGGCCCCGGTAACCCCAGTGTTTCAGGTTGCAAAACCAACAGAGTGGACACTAACAGGTATAGTCTCGAATTTTATTGACATATGTCAGCCGGGAATCGTCTGTTGCCGGAGGGAAAATAAAAACACCCCCGTCACATGGCTGTTATTGAAAGATTGGATATACACACCAGACCAGTGAAATAACTTTATTTATTTGGGATGCTGCGCTCTCCGACACAGGTATTCCCGTATCCCATATACCTAACACCCTCAACCGCAAAACACGCAGTACGAATAGTGCGGAATTAACAAGAAAATTAATACAACAAAATAAAGAAATATTTATGTATGTTTCTTCAATAGTACTCTTCCCAAGTATTAAGATTAGTCAAATTTATCATTATATATATATATTATATATATCTGGCACCTCTGCCAGAGAGAGGCTGTGGGCATCCTGCTCTGGGGTTTTGGCACAATATCGTCCAATAAAGAACACCTACCAGGATTATCATCAACAGGCTGGTGTGTGAATATCTGCAGCTGGTGTTGGAAAGTGCTAGAAGACTCTACATCTCCTCTCCCACTTTAGAACCAAGAAAAGTGTTGTGCATGTGAAGTCAGTGAGGGAACATAACGGTCACCTATGGGTGGGTGAGGGAAGGCCTAATGGGGGAGAAGGAGGCAGAGGGTGAGGGGTAAAACTATTTCCCCCCTTCCCCTTCCCCAAACAGGCGCGCGTGTGCTCATGCTATGATAAAGGAGTGTTTGTTCACCGCGTGTATAGTGTGTATAGTGTATATAGTATATAGTGTATATTGCATAGCATGTGTTTAGATGCGCACGGTATGCGCATAGCATGTGTGGTATATAGCGGTGTGTCGGTCATATAGTGTTGTTATAGTGACGCGTCCGGCCGGCCTACCTTATCACACATCCCCCATTCCTCCCTCGCCCCCCACTGCCCACCTCAAGGACGGGAGACCCTCTGCTCAACCACCACCACCATGAACCACATTCGGTATGTGTCATGTGCCATTTTCCCTACGGCTTACCACACAGTTTAAGGTATGGCAGATGATGCAGCCAGCCAGCCACAAAGCCAGGGAAATGGTGCACCCAACAATGAAAGAAGAGGCACATGTCAGGTGTGGAGAGTTTCGAGCACGCAACAGAGATGGCCTTATTCGTGCACACAATGGGTGTGCAGGATCACATAGGCCCCCAGCAGAGAGCAACCCACAGCCTCCACAGGCAAATGTCAATCCCAATGGCAACCTCCTCTTGCGAAAAACCTTCTGCTGGCATTCAAATCCACTGCTAGCAGTACCCTATCCCACATTCCTAAAGCAGCTCGCCCATATGCAGCAGGGAAATTCACAGACCTTCTTAAGCAGGTGAATGGAGGCTCCACCAATTTAGAAGCCCGGAGGCACCATTAAAGCATGGCGCAACCTGCTCCTGTTTGGCAATGTCTGTCTTGCAGTTCCTGAAAGACGAGGCAAACTGCTAACCACTTCAGTCATCAAGGCGGTGCGCAACTACCCAAGAACAGATAATTGTGTCCTCTGCCCCACTATCGCAGGAATCACAGAGGTAGACCCAAGAAAACTCCACTGAAAACGAGAAAATTTGCGCACAGGTTAGCAAAAAATCGAAGAAGGCAACACAGGGGGAGCAATCAGAATAATTACAAGTGACGACACTGTAGCTCCCAAAGATGAGGCCACAGCTCAAGCACTAAGAGACAAGCATCCAACAAGGAACACCATAGCATCAACAATAACCCTGAAGGAGACCCCATCACTGAACAATTAATTTTGCCAGAATCAGAAGTGTATAAGGCGATAGTGTCATTTCCAACAGGATCTGCAGGAGGTTACACTGGAATTCGACCACAACACTCAAAGAGATGGTAAATCCAGTACTCGGAGCATCTGCATCAATTCTCCTCACCGAATTAACAACTTTTGTCAACAACTGCCTGGCTGGGCGAATCCCAGAAGAAATTAAACCTTTCTTTTTGGAGCCTCATTATGCGCTTTGAAGAAGAAGGATGGGGAATTAGACCCATTGCTGTTGGTAACACCCTTCGCCGTCTAGTTGCCAAAGCAGCAGTAAGAAACATTCGCCTAGAAGCTGCCAGTTTACTCCAGCCACACCAACTGGGCTTTGGGGTCTCTCAAGGCAGTGAACCCTGCAGCTCATGCGGCAAGGGCCTACATCAGGGACCTATCAGAAGACAAGGCCGTAGTCAAACTTGACTTTAGAAATGCCTTTAATATGGTGAAGAGAGATGTGGTTTGCCAGCCGTTCGAGAGCGGTTCCCCAGTCTCTTTCCTTCATTTCAGCTGGTACAGCAAACCCTCGACTCTTTGTTTGGGGAACATGAAATTCTCATCTGAGGGTGTTCAGCAGGGTGATCCACTCGCTCCACTTCTCTTCTGTTTGGCAGTAAGAGAACAACTTCCAGCCTATGCAGCGAGCTCAACATCTGGTACCTGGATGATGGCACTTGGCAGGTACTGGGAGTCCTTGTTAGAGGATCTACAACGGGTGAAGACACAGGGAGAAGCCTTAGACTCATCCTTAATCCTCAAAGTGTGAAATTATCACAACAAATCAGGAAATAATCAATGCGGTGCAAACAATCCTCCCAGAAGTCACTACTATCACTCCATCCAACAGTACCCTCCTGGGAGCACCAAGGTCACCATGCCATCGACACTGTCCTCAAGGACAAAGTGAATGACCTGAAAAGAATGGAGGAGAGAATAAGTGATCTTGATGCCCATGATGCCCTGTATCTCCTCACAAGGTGTCTTACTATGCCAAGACTCACTTACTTCTTGAGGTGCGCACCTCTTTGAAAACCCAACACTTGACGAGTATGACACACACCTGAGATCAACCTTCAAGAAGGCACTGAATCTGTCACTAGAGGATCAGCAATGGAGCAGGCAACCCTCCCAGTGCGACTTGAGGTATAGGGGTGCGCAAAGCAAGGCATGTAGCGTTACCTGCATTTCTGTCATCGTGTTTGGCCTCCTGTGGATTAGTCAAGAGGATTGTGCCTGAACGTTTGAGAGGTGTGGTGGAGCTCAAGATCCCAAGTTCATCGAAGCAGCAGTGCAGGGGGACATCATGGCAGACTCCTCCAGTAGACCAGCTCCTCCCAAAGAGCACAAACAGTCCCACTGGGACAAACCGATCATGGAAAAAATTTCCAACACAATGCTCACCAACGCTTCAGGAAAGGACAAAGCTCGTCTCCTAGCGGTGAGGGCACACACTCAGGAGATTTCCTTCTTGCTGTTCCCAATTCCTCTCTGGGCACTCGACTCGACCCACAGGCTATTCGGATTGGTGTTGCTCTTCGCCTAGCCGCCCCCATACTCACCGAACATAGGTGTATTTGCGGCAGGGCGACGGCTGATCAATTCGACTTCATGGTCTAGTGTGTCACACATCAGAAGGGAAGTATGCTAGACATGAGGAGGTCAATGACATCATAAAGAGAAGCTCCACAGCCCGTTGCCCAGCTCAACGGGAACCCCAAGTGCAGAGGTCTGATGGAAGTCAAAAGCGTCCTGATGGAGCCACCATGCTCCCTGGAAGGATGGTAAGCAGATTGCTTGGGACTACACCTGTGCTGCCACATTGGCAGACACCTACCTGCCACACTCCTTAGCCGAAGGGGGTGGAGCTGCCAGCCACAGGGAGATCCAGAAGACCCGCAAATATGAAGACCTTCCTCTTGCTATAACTTCATCCCAATAGGTCGGAGACCCATGGAGCATGGGGCAAGTGTGCTCTAAAGTTTCTCAAGGAGCTGGGTGGAAAAATCATCATAGAAACCAAGGACCACAGGGCGACCAGCTTCCTTTCAGAGACTCAGTGTTGCGATCCAGAGGGGAAATACCTGCAGTATTCTGGGCACGCGCCCACTGCCGGGGAGTTGACGAAGTATTTGACATGTAGCTCTGAGTTGTTATCTATGTTGTTTTACTCCCCATTGTATTTTGTCTTGAAATAAAGTTTGTAAAAAAGATGGGGTGGTAGGGAAGTGGAATATTCAAATGGCTTCAGAAAGAAATCTAAATATTCTTCCTTGAAGTCTTTTTATCCACTTTCCGAGGCAATGGGTCCACAATTGACACCAGAGGTGGACCCCATCCTTATATATATATATATATATATATATATATATATATATATATATATATATATATATATATATATATATATATATATATATATATAGTTTATTAACACATCGGCCGATTCCCATCAAGGCAGGGTCGCCCGAAAAAGAAAAAAAATCATCATCATTCACTCCATCACTGTCTTGCCACAGGCGTGCTTACACTACAGTTATAAAACTACAACATTAACACCCCTCCTTCAGAGTGCAGACACTGTACTTACCATCTCCAGGAATCAAGTTTCCCTGAATCCCTTCATAAATGTTACCTAGCTCACACTCCAACAGCACGTGAAGTATTAAAAAAACATTTGTCTCCATACACTCCTATCAAATACACTCACGCATATTTGCTGGAAGTCCAAGTCCCTCGGACACAAAACCTCCTTTACCCCCTCAGTTCAACCTTTCCTAGGCCGACCCCTACCCCGCCTTCTCTCCACTACAGATTTATACACTCTCGAAGTCATTCTATTTTGTTCCACCCTCTCTACATGTCCGAACCACCTCAACAACCCCTCCTCAGCCCTCTGGATAATAGTTTTGGTAATCTCGCACCTCCTCCTAATTTTCACATTAAGAATTCGCTGCATTATATTCACACAACACATTGATCTCAACATGACATCTCTACTGCCTCCAGCCTTCTCCTTGTTGCAACATTCACCACCCATGCTTCACTCCCATATAAGAGTGTTGGTATAACTATACTCTCATACATTCCCCTCTTGCTTCCACAGAGAAAGTTCTTTGTCTCCACAGACTCCTCAGTGCACCTCTCACCATTTTCCCTCATCAATTCTATGATTCACCTCATCCTTCATAGACCCGTCTGCTGACACGTTCACTCCTAAATATCTGAATACATTCACCTCCTCCATACTCTCTCCTCCAATCTTATATCCAATCTTTCATCACCTAATCTTTTGTTATCCTCATCACCTTTCTCTTTTCCTAAATTCACTTTTAATTTCCTTCTTTTACATATCCTACCCTACCAAACTCATCCACCAACCTCTGCAATTCTTTCAGAATCTCCCAGCACAGTGTCATCAGCAAAAAGCAGCTGTGACAACTTTACTTTGTGTTAGATTCTTTATCTTTTAACCCCACACCTCTTGCCAAGACCCCGCATTCACTTCTTTACAACCCCATCTATAAATATATTGAACAACCACGGTGACATCACACATCCTTGTCTAAGGCCTACTTTTACTGGGAAATAATTCCTCTCCCTACATACTCTAACCTGAGCCTCACTATCCTCGTAAAAACTCTTCACTGCTTTCAGTAACCTACCCCCCATTCCATACACCTGCACCATCTGCCACATTGACCCCCTATCCACCCTGTCATACGCCTTTTCCAAATTCATAAATACAAACCTCTTACAATTATCTAAATATTGTTCACATATGTTTCACTGCAAACACTTGGTCTACACACCCCTACCCTTCTTAAAGCCTCCTTGTTCATCTGCTATCCTACTCTCCGTCTTACTCTTAATTCTTTTCAATAATAACTCTACTATACACTTTACCAGGTATACTTCTACATACTTATTCCCTTATAATTTTTGCACTCTTTTTTTGTCCCCTTGTTTTTATATAAAGGAACTATACACGTCTCTGCCAATCCCTAGGTACCTTACCCTTCCATAAATTTATTAAATAATAGCACCAACCACTCCAAAACTATATCCCCAACTGCTTTTAACATTTCTGTCTTTATCCCATCAGTCCCAGCTGCCTTACCCCTTTCATTCTACCCACTGCCTCACGAACTTCCCCACACTCACAACTGATTCTTCCTCACTCCTACAAGATGTTATTCCTCCTGCCCTATACACGAAATCACAGCTTCCCTGTCTTCATCAACATTTAACAACTCCTCAAAATATTCCCCCCCTCTTCCGATACCTCTACTTCCATTTAATAACTTCCTCTCCTATTTTTTAACTGACAAATCCATTCTTTCCTAGGCTTCCTCAAACTTATTAATCTCACTCCAAAACTTTTTCCTATTCTCAACAAAATTCGTTGTTAACAACATCTCACCCACTCTCTCATTTGCTCTTTTTTACATTGTTTCGCCACTCCATTACATATATATGTATATATATTAATATATATATATATATATATATATATATATATATATATATATATATATATATATATATATATATATATATATATATATATATATATATATATATATATATATATATATATATATATATATATATATTTTTTTTTTTTTTTTTATTAACACATCGGCCGATTCCCACCAAGGCAGGGGTGGCCTGAAAAAGAAAAACTTTCATCATCATTCACTCCATCACTGTCTTGCCAGAAGGGTGCTTTACACTACAGTTATAAAACTGCAACATTAACACCCCTCCTTCAGAGTGCCGGCACTGTACTTCCCATCTCCAGAACTCAAGTCCGGCCTGCCGGTTTCCCTGAATCCCTTCATAAATGTTACTTTTGTAAACAGCCTACCCAGAGGCTGTTTCAAACTGCGCGGCACTATGGTGCTGCCCTCTATAGGCCTATCAAGGTCGGGCTGGGTAGAGGGAGCGTAGAAACGTAGCAAGGAGGGAGAGTAGGTGGTTGTGGTGGAGATAGGCAGGCAGCGGCACTCGTGGACACACCACCACCACACCCCAAAACGACCTCACCTCGCGTCTCTTGTAGCTGTAGGAAGGGCGTCGAGACGCTGCTGGATGCAGAAGGGTGTAGGAGAATACTGGAGAGTTTTTTTTTTCAGCCTGCACCGGCAATTTCCTATTGTAAATGTCGGTGACCGGAAGCCAGTTTCCCTGGGTAACCTTGTTTGCTTTTTACACCTTCGTGCCCGCAGTATTGTCGTGTCGAGACGACACGCGGTAGGTGTGAGCGGATGTAAAAACAGCCTACCCAGAGGCTGTTTCAAACTGCGCGGCACTATGGTGCTGCCCTCTATAGGCCTATCAAGGTCGGGCTGGTCAGCCATGCTTCTCTCACTAACACGCCTACCTCACTGAAGCAGCATCTCCCTACGAACTGGCTCCCGGTCCCCTCGCACTCTGTCCCCGTGTACACCTACACCTTGCCATTAATAAACTGAGTCTAGTCATCGGCCGTATCTCTGCACCTACGCTACCATTCTACTGCCCAAAGTAAGGCAAGAAGTTAGACTTAACACTTGCTCACACTCCAACAGCACGTCAAGTATTAAAACCATATGCCTCCATTCACTCCTATCAAATACGCTCACACATGCTTGCTGGAAGTCCAAGCCCTCGCACAAAAACTTCCTTTTTCCCCCTCCCTCCAACCTTCCTTAGGCCGACCCCTACCCCGCCTTCCCTCCACTACAGATTTATACATCTCGAAGTCACTTGTCTCGTTCCATTCTCCTACATGTCCAAACCATCTCAACAACCCTCCTCAGCTCTCTGGACAATCGTTTTGGTAATCCCGCACCTCCTCCTAATTTCTAAACTCCGAATTCTCTGCATTATATTCACACCACACAACCTCAGACATGAATCTCCACTGCTCCAGCCTTCTCTCGTTGCAACATTCATCACCCATGCTTCACACCCATATAAGAGCGTTGGTATAACTATACTCTCATACATTCCCTTTACTTCCATGGACAAGGTTCTTTGTCTCCACAGACTCCGAAGTGCTCCACTCACCCTTTTCCTCATCAATTCTAGATTCACCCCACCTTCAAGACCCATCCGCCGACATGTCCACTCCCAAATATCTGAATACTTCACCTCCCCATACTTTCCCTCCAATCTGATATCCAATCTTTCGTCACCTATTCTTTTTTTTATCCTCATCACCTTACTCTTTCCATATTCACTTTCAATTTTCTTTACACACCCTACCAAATTCATCCACCAACCCTGCAGCTTCTCTTCAGAATCTCCCAAAGACAGTGTCTCAGCAAAAGCAACTGTGAAACCCCACTTTGTATTTGTTTTTATCTTTTAGCCCAACACCTTCCCAAACCCTCGATTACTTTTTACAACCCCACTATAAATATATTGAACAACCAGGGTAGGTTGGTAGACAGCAACCAAGGGGGCACGTCCTGCCAGGTGATGGAAAAAACTAAACTGTTTTAATGATGGAGGATTGTTGTCTTTTTTCTGTCTCATAAACACGTGGAT
>WNWK01059254.1:0-10237 GCA_009830355.1 Cherax destructor | reverse complement strand
TTCGAGTTTGGAGCAGTAGTAACCCGGGGGGTCCATGTACCTTCTTTACCACATGTTTTTACGAGAAACACTAAACCAAAGTGGTCTACAGGCCAGGATTGTAACAAGGTGTTGCAGCTTTTCAGTGATTAGCTCTTCCTGTGGTCATCCACCAACTCTTCCACACCCTGGCTACTAAACCCCCCAAATGGACTTACGACTTTGCTACGAGTTTTTTCTTTAATTCTATTGTGTTTCCCCTTTTTTATCAAAGGGTTTTACGAACTTTCTTTGGCCCCATGGTGGCTTATTTCAGTCGATCAATAAACAAGCACAAAAACAATGGATTATTATGAAATGTTTCGATGAAGGGGCGGTAATTTTCACTCAACAAAAAACAAGCCTGACTGACTCAGAATGAGTGCGGGGGATGCTTTGTGGGCCCCAAGGTGGACAGTTGGTCGGCAGATAAAAACCGGGGATGAACGAAAACTGGGACAATATTTGAAAAAAATTTTGAAAATGGGGAAAATTAAAAAACCGGGGAAAATGAAAACCGGGTTCCACTGTATTTTCAGACAGGTTTTTTTAAACATTTTACCTCAAGTAAACAGGGACCAGCTAGAGAATTTTAAACTTGATCCTGATGAAGTTGGGGCTTTTCCTTTGATGATGCACCTTTTCATCCGGGGGTAAAAAAAAAATAATCAGAGTGATGGGAAATTAAAAAGTTTCTCCTTTCCTGAGTCAACCTATGGATCGGGAGATTATTGTAGTCGCCGGAGGTTGTACCAGTCATGATACAGAGAAAGGTTGGTAGTGATTGCCCAGATGAGCCGGGCAGGGCCAGGCTAGAGAGAGAGAAACCCCAAACTCTTCAAAGGAGAAGGGAAATAAGTTGGAAAAAATAAAAGGTCAGTGCATTAGAAACCATCATAGTATGCCCAAAATCTGCCATCTTCAACATTGTAGTATCATGGAAGGAACTGAAAAAGGGTTTTTGCTAATAGTTGGAATAAACTGTTAAAAAAAAATTGATTTGGGGTTTTACTTTGACGGTTCGAGACAACAACTGATTTTCATCACACCCCTTCAGAGAGCAAGTGAAATGGGGGTTTAAAGGGGGAAGATGCATTGAATTTTTGAAGAAAAAGACGGAGATGATGGTTGATGTTAAATGTTGCAGAAGGAGAAAAGCTGTTTACCCCGAGATGAAGAGGATAGGTGAACCCTTGCCAGGGAAAATTTATCGTTATCCTACTTAACAACTACATACCCGCCTGTCTTATGCAGGTCCATCTCAGTCCAACATATTTAACATTCTCCACCTGACTCTCCACCCATAAATACTCATGTACATTCACCCAGGTAGATGTGTTTGTGATTGATAAAACCCACTGTGTGGGCAAAACATTGTTAATAAAGGACCACATTATATGCTTGGTTATTTTTCCATCCAGGAGCTGTGGTTATAAAAACTGCCATCACTATAAGAATTAATCAATGATCTCTTGACCTCTCATACAAAAGTCAAGTGCATCTTTTTTTTTTTTTGAGGTGTAAAGGAACAGAACCCAATTTTCCTTTTGTTTACCCCGGGCCATCACGTTTTATGTAGCATTGATGTTTCGGGAACATAAGGAAAAAGGTTTGCCCCTGTATTTCAGCTGTTTTTTGTATTAGTTTTGGCATTTTTTTGAAACGTTGCTGGTGTTTCAAGTTACAAACCAGTTGTGTTGCTGGTGTTCATGGTACAAACCAATTGTGTTGCTGTGTTTAAAGTTACAAACCAGTTGTTGCTGGTGTTTCAAGTTACAATAAAGATACGGATGCTTCAGTTTTAATTCAACAACTTGAAGTATCACAGACTGTTGACATACAATTGTCAGACACAGCCACATCATGGAATCTTGATGCAGAGAACGTCCCCCAACCTACTTGCTGATTCCTGGTTCTCATGGGAAACCCCCCCCTGGGTAGTCCCACCTACCAGTGACAGTGCCTTGCTGCTGCACATCCTTGACTCCCGTATACAGTGGAAAACCCCTGGTCTGAACGCCCGATCACAAACAAATTCACGACCAAAAAAGCCAAATTTTTTTTATCTGGTCACGATAATCGAGGGCGAACAAAACAGCTGTGCCAATTTTACATTCCCACCTTTTTTTCACATGGAATTTTCCCCCCCCTGTTGTTTGTGTTCACCTTGTTTGTGTTCAGCCAGTCAGTCTCAGCGCGTGCTCATTCTCTGTAACCCCTTTGTGTTGTACTGGTTTTAAACTTTTATTTTGGTTGTTTACAATTTTTTTCTTTATTTTTTTGCTCAAAACCTTTTAGAACTTGTGCAATGTTAGTTTTTCTGTTGTTCCAGGTTTTCAGTGTTATTAAAGGGTTTTTTACATTTAGTTTACTATTACATTATGGTATAATTAACTATTTTTGTGCTTAAAAATTAAAAAAAAAAAAACAAGATTTACATACAGTTCGTAGGGGTCTGGAACGGATTAATCGATTTACATACAACCAATGGGGAAATTAGTTTCGGTCAAAACCCAAATTGGGTCACACCAGATTTTTGGGAAAAATTATGGTCGGCCCAGATTTTTCCACTGTAAAAGCACAATCTTCCTGCCTGTACTTAGATTCTTCAAACATGGTATTCATCACCTGATCCTAGGCTGAGGGACGATTATCTCATCTTCCACTGTCTGCTGTATATATTTCACAGTCTTCATTACATGTCCATGTAATGTATTGATTAAGCCACTGGATGGTGAAATGTCTACAAGTAAAGATACCCAGGTGTTTCACGGTGTCTGATTCATCATCCTTCGTGTTGCAGGTCCCTGCTATCCACAGGGGAAAATGGCACTGGGTGCCATCACCTTTCCGCATTCGACAGAGCTTCCAGAATTCCCCGTTCCTCGATTTCATGGTGAGGACAGTCTGGCACTACAAAAAGGGCGCCAGATGAGGGTCCAGCGGCCGGTGATGCAGCAAAGGCTTTTGGGGCCGGAGGCGTTTACCCCCCACCCTCCGCCCCCCAGGGAACATTTTAGCATCGTCCCTCTCCCCTAACCCCAACTCAATGGGTATAGTATAATGAGTAAAGGGCAAAAAGACTAAAGCATTAGTTTTTTTAATGGGCGGTATAAAAAACGGAGGCATGTACTTCCCACCTCCAGCACTGTAACATCCTCACCCCACCTTCAGAGTGTGGACACTCTTCCCACCTCCAGCCTGTAACATCTCCACCCCCCCTTCAGAGTGTAGGTCTGCCCCACCTCCAGCACTGTAACATCCCCATTTCACCTTCATAGTGTAGGTACTGTACTTCCCACCTCCAGCACTGTCACATCCCACCACCTTCAGAGTGCAGGCACTGTACCCCCCTTCAGCACTGTAACATCCCCACCTCACCTTCAGAGTGAGGTACTGTACTTCCCACCACCAGCACTGTAACAGCCCCCCCTCACCTTCAGAGTGCAGCCCTGTATTTCCCCACCTTCATTACTGTAACATCCCCCCCTCACCTTCAGAGTGCAGACACTGTACTTCCCCACCTTCACACTGTAACATCCCCCCCTCACCTTCAGAGTGTGGATGTATTTCCCCACCTCCAGCACTGTAACAGCCTCACCTCACCTTCAGAGTGCAGCCCTGAAACACCTTCATTACTGTAAACCCACCTCACCTTCAGAGTGCAGACACTGCTTCCCACCACCAGCATTTAAACCCCCCCTACCTTCAGAGGTGGTACTGTATTTCCCACCACCACCCTGAAACCCCACCTCACCTTCAGAGTGCAGACACTGATTTCCCCACCTTCAGCACTGTAACATCCCCCCTCCCTTCAGGTAGACACTGTATTTCCCCACCTTCACACTGTAACATCCCCACCTCACCTTCAGAGTGGGTACTGTATTTCCCACCTCCAGCACTGAAAAGCCCCCCCTCACCTTCAGAGTGCAGCCACTGTACTTCCCACCTTCAGCACTGTAACATCCCCCCCTCACCTTCAGAGTGCAGACACTGTACCCCCCCCTTGCACTGTAACACCCCCCACCTCACCTTCAGAGTGCAGGCAAGACTCCCCACCTTCAGAGTGCAGGCACAGTACTTTCCCCAAAACCCCCCTTCAGGGGCAGGACTCAAGTCAGGAATATTGGTTTCCTGAATTCATTTTTAAATGTTACCTTACTTTCATTCCAACATGCTCATTAAAAATCACTTGTCTCTGTTTGCCCCTTTCAACACTCAGACAAGCCTACTGGATGCTCTAGCCCCTGACACTAAGAACCCCTCCTGAACCCCCCTGTCATTGTAACCCCCCCCCTATAACCCCCTCTATAACCCCCTCCCTCTACCCCCATCTTCCTTCCACTCCAAATTTTATGTTTTTGTCATTGTAGTGTTCTTGATCTCTAAATACACAACTCCTCCTGAACACTCTAAATTATAACCTTAGTGACTCTGTACCATCTTTTATTTTCTGTTCTCTGAATTCTCTGCTCATTATTTACACAGCACATTGTTCTTGTACGTGATACTCCACTCCCCCTAGCGGGCCCTTTTGAAACTTTCCCAGTTCATGCTGCAAACCCTATAAAAAGGAATATCAAAATGGTATATAATACCACATGTTCCCCCTACTTTATTGCATTAAGAGAACCCAACCATAAACTTTGTACTTCTTTGATCTGTCCTCCCTTTTATCTTGTGCAACATTTCCATATTTTTCCCTCTCTGCCATTTCTGTAGCCTTCCTAAAAATCATAAACCTGGTATTCCTCTAGGGCCCCTCATATCCTCCCGAGGTTCTGTCTCTTATTCTCTTGCCTCTGGGCTGCCCAAAACCCCACTCCCCTTTTAGGGACTTTTCTTTTTCCCGCTCCTTTTGTGCTCAAGATTCATTGTATGTTTCCCTTTCCCATCCTGTAAAACTAAATCTAGGTTGAGTACTCTTCATTTCCCTTTGATAAAGTTCTTGATTTTCTTAGAATGAAAGGTTTTTCATTTCCCTTTCCTATTGATGTCTTTCTTGATCTTATTCACCTTTTTGTGGACTCTTTAATTACTTTTCCTTTCGGAAATTTTTTTCTCAAACCTTTTTTGTTGCTATGGGCTCTCCTCTATCCCCTGTTCTTTCTAACCTTTATATGGAAACTAAACGTTCTTCCTACTACTGGTGTGTGCCTCTCCCCCTGGCTTCGCTATGTGATACATCTTTTCTCTTTGGCCACGACTATCTCTTCCCAAACCCCTTTCGATACCCTTAACAATCTTGCTCTTTCCATCATATTCAAAGCTGAATTGGAATCTAAATCTCTCTCTTCCTTTCCTTAAGTACATGTTCATCACCTGGCTACAGGTTTTTTTGTTTTTCCATTTATTCAAACTTATGCACAGTGGCATGTACATTCACTACATTTCTTATCATGCTCTCATTGCCAAGAAAAGTGTTTTTATTTCTCTCTTTTTCTTTTTTTTTTTTTTTTGTGCCCCTCAGTTCCTTGACGGGGGAAATTTTCCCCCCTGCAATTTGTTCTCTAGTCTTGGCTACCCACCCATTTCAAAAACTTTGCCTTCTCATGTGTTAAACTGACTTTCTTCTCTCCCAAACTCTCTACTCCTGTGAAATCTCCTGTTCTCTGCCTTCCCCATACAGTGGTACTGAAAAACATATTTTTCGTTCGAGAATGCTGTTCAAGTGCCATTACCAAACGAATTTATCCCCAAAGGAATAATGTAAAAAGATAGTCCCTTTTTCACCCCCAAAATATACCACAAAAGCATTTAAAAAAAAAAACTTACATAAAAACATTTTGGGGGCCATCGTAACTCGATACCACTGTATTTCCAGTCTCTTTAATCTTAGCAACCCCTCCATTCCTTAGACATCAGACTTTGTTTTTGCCAAACTAACACCCTTAATAATCTAGTTATACCCTCCTGCTATTAATGCTCAATAGGGGGATTTAGTATTAGAAACTTCCGCTTCTTTCGATGGACTTATCCTGTAAAAGGTCCAAACAGTGCCTAATATTTTGGAAAAAAATTTTTTTTTTTTAGAAATAAAAAGCACATTTTTTAAGGTTTTAGGATAAAAAAAATTAGGGTCAGTACTTACCAGATATGGGACGGGTTTGGGACGGGGATACCTGACGGCAACATGGAGACCCCGCTCAGAAATTCTACATATTTCTTTTTTTTTCCCTTTTTTTTTTTCTTTTCTTTGGGTTTTTATGATATGTTAATTATGTTTTATAGTAAATCTTTTGATTTCAATGCCTATTGTTGTTTATACACTGATAGGTGATTTTGCACCTATCAGTGTTGTGTGAAGCACACAAAACAACACATTTTTTCTGGGAATGCTTCTTTTTTGGGGTAGGTGGTATTGGTACCAGGTAGTGACAGTTGGGGATGATTGGGTCTGGCATTTCCCCCCCACTGGCTGTGGTTGTGGTTGGGGGACAAGTCGCTGTTGAGGGCAGGTACAGGTGGGTACCATACTTTTTGCTATCTGTTTCGACATTCGGGGGAGAATTCTGCAAAACATTGTCGTTTTCCCAGTCTTTATTTCATACATATTAAATGCATTGAGCACTGAAAATTCACAAGGAAAACATTTTTATTCCATTTGCACTCCTATGCACACAGTCAAAACCCCTATCATCATTAACCTTTAACTATCGATATTGTTTGTTTGTCGCAAAAAGTTTTCCCTCTTATTGGTGTGGTTCACTTTGTCTGTTTGTACCATCTTTTCTGGGGATGATTGACAGAAATTTCATGCCCGTTTTCAGCCACGTCAATGCCATGATGTTTGGCATAAAAACGCTTCACTGCCCCTTTCAACACTGCCTCCACTAAACCCTTTGGCGTTTTCTTTTCCCTTTCCCACTGTTCCCATCATGGACCCCTGAGTTTCAGTCACCTGGGAAATTAAATGTAAATGTAATTTGTAAGTGCTTTTTAAGTGTTTTTTGGGGTCTAAAATGGACTAACCTATTGACATTTTTCCCTTTAAAGGGGTAAATTTGTTGGGAATGGCACTTGAGCAGCCTTCTGAATGAATTATGACCAACTCAGAGTCCATTTAACGGGGAACCCCGAGTTTGAATTTAAACCCCGCCCAGGAGCTAGTTCTAAACTTGAAACTTTCAAACTCCAATTTTTCCCCATAAGAAATAAAAACCAATTAATCGTCCTGCTGTCAGGAGGCATGAAAAAATAGTACTTCACTATGATGCATTATCAACTCAACAGCTTATTTATCTATCAAAACATCTAATATGACATAATAAAAATATAAATAGCTTTAAAAACCCTGATATACACTCTAGAATGAATAAAATATGTACAGTACCCCACTAACGTAATTAACCCGCCAGGAGCATTTCTCAACACAAAACTTTGAAAAACCTTTTTTCCCCATAAGAAATAATGTAAATAAAATTAACCGTTCCACCCAAAATATTAACATACAAATAATAAAAAAATATACAGGGACCTCGGTTAAAATCCCCCGGAAATGGGCAATTATGTAAGTAAAATTTTTTGTAAGTTCTTGGGGAAGTGTATTTTTGGGGGTCTGAAATAGACAAACCTACATGACATTATTTCTTAAGGACGAATTGTTCGGTAATGGCACGGAGCAGGCTTCTGCAATGTTTTTTTTCAACCGGGGGTCCACTGTACAGTGGTACCTGGGAAAAGGGCCCCGAAACTCGCCCTTTTATGTAAGTTTATTTTAAATGCTTTTGTAAGTGTTTTTTTGGGGGTCAAAAAGGACTATCATTTTCATTATTCCTTATGGGGATAAATTTTTTTGGGAATGGCACTTGAACAGCTTTCCCCGGGAATGAAAAATATCTTTAAACAGAGGTACCACTGTATATATATACATTTACTTCCCTTTTTTATTGAAGAGTTGCAGGCATCTGGGAAAATAGGGAGGATGACAGGGCAGGGTGGGATTGGGAAGGGGGAAACCTCCAAAAAGGGCTTCAGGTAACAAGTCCCCCTTTTTTACTTCCTTCTTGGTCTTTTTTCCCACTAGGACCAGCTTGGGGAGTCAATGATCCCTGCCTGGTGAAATAACTGTCCAGAGTCCTCTGTTTTCAACTCTTTAATACTTTCCAAAACCATGGCTCTCACTGAAGTGGTTGCACAGAAGGCTCATTTCAGCTTGCTCAGGGTAGTGTTTTTTAACAAATGTCTGCAACCCCTTCCACATAGAACACATTTCCAATCTCTGAAGAAGGCACCCCTTCTCTCTCTTCCCCTCCGTGAAAATAACCTCAGCTGTGGTCTGTTGTTCCAGATGAAGCTTTGCAGCTCTTTTTAGTTGTTAGCTCTACCCGGCTCCCCCACCAACTCTTCCACATCCTCACCACTCACCTCCAACCCCCGGCTGTTCCCCCAAAGCCACAAATCTTCCCCAAAAATCTTCCACAACAGGCACAGGGTCGTCAGGGTCAGCCCCAAATCCTTCAAAATCCCTCTTTTTTAACACAATCCGGCCACAGTGGTTCCAACAGAGTTCAATGGTTTTCTTCCCAAAACCTTACCTATAAGGCCTATGCAATGCACGATATTGAAGTGTTCTTTCCAGAACCTTTAGGTCAATTAGGGCGAGGCACATCAAAACATTCTGGGCCCGCTTTTGACAGTTTCGAAGTTTGCAATGACCTGCTTGTCCAGGGTGGATAGAGGAGTGGTGTTAGGGGGCAAGAACTTCACCTGATGAAATTGAACCCTCAGAAAAAACTCTTCCAAATTGTGAGGATGAGCAGGAGCATTGTCCAGTAACAGGGGGGACTTGAGTCCCAATTTCTTTTTCCTTTAGGTATTTTTCACACTGGGGCCCAAAAAAATCCAGTCAACCATTCCTTGAAAATGTCCGTAGTGACCCATGCCTTGGGGTTAGCCTTCCCAAAGCACAGTAAAAGCTTCACTTTAAAAACACCACTGGCATTGGCACACATCATAAAATTAGCCTGTCTTTCATAGGTTGTGTCCTGGGTGTGCCTTTTCCTCCTGAGTAATGAAGGTCCCATTGGGGTTTCTTCCAAAGCAGGCCTGTTTCATCACAATTAAACACTTGTTGGGGTTGAATTTTTTAGTGTCTGCAAACCCCTGGAATTTCTACACAAATTTTTCAGCTGCACGTTTTTCTGAGCTGGTGCCTCACCATGTCTCACAACACTGTTAGCCACTACATTTTTTAAACTTCAAACCAGCCTTTGCTGGCTTTAAAATCACTCCCTCACCACTGGTTGCAGGCAGTCTTGACAAAATCTGCGTGCAACCCTTGCCTTTTTACAAATTTTTTGGTAAATACTATCACCCGCATCTGTTTTTTTATTGATCCACACCATCAACAACTTCTCAACCTCATCCACTGTTTTCGATCATTTTTTTAACATATCAACCCCTTTTAACATTACTTCCTTGATCTCATTTCTCTTTGGATAGTGCTGATAGTAGATGGGGTTTTCTTTTACATCCTGGCAAGCTACCAGATTCCCACTCTCATATTTTTTTACAATCTCTTTTTTCAGTTCGATGGTGTTCCCCCTTTTACCAAAGGGTCCAGGAAACTTTTGGGCCCATGGTGACTTATTTCACAGTGACAATCACTAAACCACCAAAAAGACACCAAATGTTTTTTGGGAAAGTTTGAAAGAGCGCGCTGGGGAAAGTTCTTTCAATGGAAAAAACGCTCACTGGCTCCGGGAGGGGCAGGGCAGGCACGGGGCAGGTGGACAGGTCTTACATTTCCGAGAGTCCGTTGCACAAAACGAAAAAACTTACGTTAAACGATTTTTTTGTTATATGGGGCCCTTTCGTTACTGGGGGGGTTACTGTATGTCATTACGAATGTGATGGCGGGGGGGGACATGTTGTGGTGGTGGTGGCGGGCATTCTTGTCGATGAAAACATCTTCCCATTCTTTTTCCTTCAGGCTGAGACAGGGGCCCCCGGATTACGTTCGTGATAAGTAAACGGAAGATGATACATTTTCCTTAAAAATAATGGTTTGAAAAAGGATCCGCCGGAAAAACTATTGTTTTGACGCGACACGTCCCCCCGGGGCGGGGCTTTCCCTCCAGAGTCAGTGTATTGTTTACCCCGCTGAGGGCCCCCCTGTCACCCACACATTCATACCTACATTTTGTCATTTTTCCACTGTTTTTTGTGCCTGCAACTGTAAATAAACCATCATGGGTCCAAAAAAACCCTAGTGCTA
>WNWK01059253.1:0-10237 GCA_009830355.1 Cherax destructor | reverse complement strand
AAAAAATAAAAATATATATATATATATATATATATATATATATAAAATATATATATATATATATATATATATATATATATATATTTTTAAAAATAATAAAATATATAAAATAAAAAAAACCATTAAAAAAAAAAATTGGCATCACATTATAAAGGTTGGAGTAGTCACAAAGGGGGAATTTTCTTTTTTTATAGTTTTTTTTATATATATATATATATATATATATATATATATAAATATATATATATATATATATATATATATATATATATATATATATATATATATATATATATATATATATATTATTTATGTACATTGTTATTCTTTACTTCAGTTGGGAAAATTTCATTGTTTTTTTATATATCATATAGTAATTATTTTTTTGTTTTGGAAAAATTGTTTTTTTTATTATAATTTATTTTCTCTTTTCCTTTTATGAGGGGAAAGGGGCCTTTAAAATACTATTCGGGGTCGGTTCCATTATTTTTTTCTTTTTTGGTTTAAAAGATTAAAATTAATTCATGACATTCTCCCCTAACACAAACAAAAACGTATCCAATGGTCATATTTTAAAGGAAATTAACTTAAATGCAAAAATTGGAAACCGAGGGAGAGCAGATGAGTCCCCTACTTGGGTATAGTTTAAATCTTTAAAAAATTGGGGGAGGAAGGGGAAAAAAAATTTAATTTTTGGGTAAATAAGATAAATGGTTAAAAAAGGAGAGAACAAAAGGGGAAAAAAAAGGGGCACTAATCAGGGGGAGAAATATTTGATTTCACAAAGAAAAAAAAACTAATGGAGATGCCTCAAAAAACAGAAAGATTCAGTAAAAACTAGCAAGGTGTCTGGGAAAAAGGAAAGTGGAAAGAGATGGGGACAGTTCATCCATTGGGACATTAAAAAAAGCTAATTTCGTCTCTAAATGGGCCTCAGAAAATAATATGAATTCCATGAAACAAATTTCAATTCTTCCCCTTTAAAAAATTAGAAAATAAAAAAAGGATCGGATTTTAAAAATATTCCAACCCCACAATAGAGTGAAAAAAATTTTGGGAAAGGGCCTGGGGGATAATTTAGAGAATCTCATTTTCATACATCAAAAACTGTTCTCGACGTCTTCTAGAAAATGAAATGATGGATAATGAGAACCCCCAGAACTAGGGGTGCCAAGACAATGATGATTGATTTTTCGTTGCTTGTTTTCTCAGGGTTGAGAACTGTATAAGCGGTCCTTTTTAAGGAGGCGAAATTGCAGACCTAGAGCATATAGAGAATTTTCTTTTTTTTGTATAAGTACAATAAACCACCTAAATTACTGGGAACGGTTTAAGTCCCTTGACCTGTACTCCTTGGAATGCAGGCGAGAAAGATACATGATGATATACTCTTGTTACGTAAAGGGGCACAAATGCAAAAAGGGCATTTTTTTTGGGGAACTTTTCGCTCTCCAGGGGCTTTGTCAAGCCGTTACAAACAATACATGGACACAGAGGGTATATATAGGGTCAGAGTGAGGTGTAATACTAGTGGTGGTAGTAGAAAATAGTAGTAGGATATATGTTGTAGTAGTAGTAGTAAAGTAGTAGTAGTGATATATGTTGTAGTAGTAGTAGTAGTAATAAAAAGGTAAAAAGTCAACTTGCACATGAGTAAAAAGGGGTTTAAAAATTATTACTTGGGTAGCATAAAAAAACAGGTTAGAAAATATTTTGTTTGGGGGTTGGATTAGAGAAGACCCTTTTGTGTTGCTCCTCTGCAATGTGCTTGTGTAGTATTAGCAGGGAGACTATGTGATGGCAGGGCACGTTTTCAGGGGCATTCTTGATAAGACTTTAGAGATGGTGAAGCTGCCCTTTTTTTTGTTTGTGTTTGAAAAATAAGGGCTGTTTTTAAGGCACTTGCGTCTGCGGAAATTAGCTTCTTTGATCACTAATCGGGCGTCCCTCAATTTCATGAGATGATTGGTGGAATTTCGGTGTTGTACACCGAATTATTAAGAAAAAAATCATAAACCCAGATCCCATCGTAATCGTTAGGTAGATTACCCCAGTCGAGATTAGACAGGTGTTCTCTAAGTCCAATATAATTCTCGTACTCCCAGGTAATATTAAAAGTAATGATTTGTGATCACTTGCGCCAAGCTCTTCAGTGATCTCCAGATTATTTTCAAGGGTTTCTATATTCGACAAGACTAGGTCGAGCAAATTATTACCTCTGGTAGGCTCCGTCACACACTGCTTCAGAAAACAGTCCTGAACTACTTCCATAAAGTCACTGGACTCCAGATTACCGGTCAAAGAAGTCCAGTCAATTTGACTAAAGTTAAAATCCCCTACTATCACTACGTGTCTAGAAGCCCTAACAATTTCGTCCCAAAAAAGTCTCCCTCTATCATGATCCAAGCCTGGAGGTCGGTATATTACACCTAGAATAAGTTTTTCTTGACCTTCTAGAAACTCTACCCAAACAGATTCTGTTAATGATCCATCTATTTTTATGCCTGTTTTTATGCAGCAATTTATATTTTCTCGTACATATAATGCAACTCCACCCCCTTTCCCATTATATCTATCTACATGGAACAACTTAAACCCCTGAATATGACACTCAGCAATCATATCCCGACTCTTGGTATTATACCATGTTTCAGTTATTGCAATGACATCAAAGTTCCCAGCACATGCTACCAAACGTAATTCGTTAATTTTATTTCTGGCGCTTCGACAGTTAGTATAAAATACATTGATATGTATCTTCTTGTGAACCTTTTTCAGCTTTTGTTTTACACAATTTCTGTTACTATCATTACCTTGTGTTACTCGATTACTGTTATTGTTAAGATTTATGATATCAAAACCTGAATCAATATTTTGGCCCTCATTATTTACCATTCCTAAACCCATACCTCTAACTAATCCTAGTTTAAAGCCCTAACAACATCCTCAACTGAGCTAGCGAGAAATCCTACACCTTCCCTGGATAAGTGAACCCCATCCCTGGCATACATGTCATTTCGGCCATAGAAGTGGTCCCAGTTGTCAATGAATGGGACTGCATTATCCTTACAGTGTTTGTTCAGCCAGCAATTTATACCAATCGATCTGGACAGCCATTCATTTCTAACACCTCTTCTTGGCAAAATGCCACATATAACAGGGCGCCCCCTTTCTTCCTAATTATGTATATTGCTGTCCTGTACCTTCTAACTAATTCCTCACTTCTACGCTTGTCTACATCATTGCCTCCAGCACTGAGGCAGATAATAGGATTGATCCCATTACCGTTCATGATGTTGTCAAGCCGGCAAACAATATCCTCTATCTCAGCCCCAGGAAAGCAAACCCTCTGTCTCCTACTCCTATCCTTCAAGCAGAATGCCCTATCCATATACCTAACCTGGCTATCCCCAACAATAACAATGTTTTTACCTTCCTTGGTGTCGTTCGTCGTGACGTTCCCAGTAGTCGACTCACATTCATCGGGTAGCACGGAGAAGGCATTCGATGTTTCCACAACAGTTTCCACAGCAGTCTCTTTCTTCTTCAGCATCGTTTCTACCTCTCCATTCGTTTTCTTGATCTTCGACTTCGTTCCAAGAAGTCCGGCCACTGCCCAGGATCCCTTCTTGACCTGAGGACTTACAACAGGAGGACTACTACGAATCCTCTTGTTTTCCTCCGTGAATCGCCGAATCTCAAGCTTCGTTACCCTCAATTCCTCCTTAAGCTGCTGGTAAAGTTGCTCAATGGACGGCATCTTGGTTCACTTCACAGAGCAAAACTGGTTTCTTTGATTACTAATCGGGCGTCCCTCAATTTCATGAGATGATTGGTGGAATTTCGGTGTTGTACGCAGACGTTGTTCAGGTTATCGTTCCTACATGCATTAATGTGTTCATTGAGGCGTGTTTCGAGGTTTCTTGCTGTTTCACCTACATAAATTCTGTCGCAGCCTTCACAGGGTATAGTGTAAAACCCTGCATTGACTGGTTCATGGAGCTTGGATTTTTTTCCTGTTTAGATCCTTTATTGAAGTGCTGGATGCGATGGCGACTCTAGTGTTACCTTGTGCAAGTACTTTAAAAATGTTCCATGCAACCTGGCTGTTGGGAAGAATTATAACTTTATTTGGAGTGGTGTTGATGCGTGGAGAATTAATGATCTGAAGAGCTCTTTTCTTGCAGCACTTCAATAAATAAAGATAGATGATTATTATTTTAAAATTAGAATAATAGACCCCTGGCTGTCTTCAAGAGGGAGTTGGACAGGCATCTAAAATCAGTACCTGACTAGCCGGGCTGTTGTTCATACATTGGTTTGCTTGCTGCCAGCAGTAACAGCCTAGTTGATCAGGATCTGATCCAGCGCAAGGCTTGGCCATGGACCAGGCCGGGAGGTGTCCCCGGAAACACCCTCCAGGTATAGTTAGCATGTCAGAGATACGGGCATGTAGTTGAACACATCTCATTTGTCTATTTAATTTTGTAACAGGACTACATTTGCTGTATTATAGAACATGGGTATTTGTTTTACATACATTGACTGGCTGTAGATTATATCTAATGGATAGTGCTTCTGCTTCCTCTCACACAGTTTAAAGTGGCACTGTGTCAGGGCCCATTCGTTTTTATGTATTCAGCTGAGATTTTTTTCACCCGTTCCTCTCTTGTGTGTATACTGTTAATCAAAACGTACTTTTATCTCAAGAGGAAATTTGTTGTCCAGTGTTACTGGTCTGCGTACGATAACTAGAGAATATTTCTTTAGATGGGCTTCAAACTTTTAGTGCTAGTGTAGTTTGGTGTAATATATATTGACTTTGTTTTCAGGCGGTGTAAGACCTAATTTGCTCATTATATTAAGCATGTTGGATAATGATTTCCATACGATCACTGGAGAATGCTGGATTGATAGACAGAGCTCCTACCTCGGGAAAACTTAAGGGAAAGCTTGGGATGGTTTCGGCATGTATATCTACTAAATGGCAAGTTAAAACTTGTACGATTTGTAATAGTTGTTCTTGTGAGATTCTATAAGACTGCTACTTATTGTAGGTTTGGGTTTAAATTTATAATGCTGATGTATCTTGCTTAAGGCTTTATTTTTTACCGAATTGTGTTGGGGATCATTTGCCCTTATTTTTAGCTATTTATGCAACGTAAGACTGATAGCTGTGGCTGTCCTCCTCTTCAGAAAAAAAAAAAAAATATTTTTCACACAACTGAATGTGAAAATGAAAAGGTAAAATAAGGAAACATATTTTTATAGTGTCTTAAATTTTGAGAAATTTTCCAATGTTTATAGTAAAAAATTTTTTATTAACACATCAGCCGATTCCCACTAAGGCAGGGTGGCCCGAAAAAGAAAAACTTTCATCATCATTCACTCCATCACTGTCTTGCCAGAGGGGTGCTTTACACTACAGTTATAAAACTGCAACATTAACACCCCTCCTTCAGAGTGCAGACACTGTACTTCCCATCTCCAGGACTCAAGTCCGGCCTGCCGGTTTCCCTGAATCCCTTCATAAATGTTACTTTGCTCACACTCCAACAGCACGTCAAGTATTAAAAACCATTTGTCTCCATTCACTCCTATCAAATACGCTCACACATGCTTGCTGGAAGTCCAAGCCCTCGTACACAAAACCTCCTTACCCCTCTCTCCAACCTTTCCTAGGCCGACCCCTACCAAGTCTTCCCTCCACTACAGATTTATACACTCTCGAAGTCATTCTGTCTCGTTCCATTCTCTCTTCATGTCCGAACCACCTCAACAATCCCTCCTCAGCTCTTTGGATAATAGTTTTGGTAATTTCGCACCTTCTCCTAATTTCCAAATTCAGAATTCTCTGCATTATATTCACACCACACATTGACCTCAGACATGACATCTCCACTGCCTCCAGCCTTCTCCTCGTTTCAACATTCATCACCCATGCTTCACACCCATATAAGAGTGTTGGTATAACTATACTCTCATACATTCCCCTTTTTACTTCCATGGACAACGTTCTTTGTCTCCACAGACTCCGAAGTGCTCCACTCACCCTTTTCCCTCATCAATTCTATGATTCACCTCATCCTTCATAGACCCATCTGCTGACATGTCCACTCCCAAATATCTGAATACATTCACCTCCTCCATACTCTCTCCCTCCAATCTGATATCCAATCTTTCGTCACCTAATATTTTTGTTATCCTCATCACCTTACTCTTTCCTATATTCCCTTTAAATTTTCTTCTTTTACACACCCTACCAAATTCATTTACCAACCTCTGCAACTTCTCTTCAGAATCTCCCAAAAGCACAGTGTCATCGGCAAAAAGCAACTGTGACAACTCCCACTTTGTATTTGATTCTTTAACCCCACACTTCTTGCCAATACCCTCGCATTCACTTCTCTTACAACCCAATCTATAAATATATTGAACAACCACGGTGACATCACACATCCTTGTCTAAGGCCCACTTTTACTGGGAAATAGTCCCCCTCCCTCCTACACACTTTAACCTGAGCCTCACTCTCCTCATAAAAAACTCTTCACTGCTTTCAGTAACCTACCTCCTATTCCATACACCTGCAACATCTGTCACATTGTCCCCCTATCCACCCTATCATACGCCTTTTCCAAATACATAAATGCCACAAAAACCTCTTTACCCTTATCCAAATACTGTACACCTATATGTTTCACTGTAAACACTTGGTCTACACACCCCCTACCTTTCCTAAAGCCCCCTTGTTCATCTGCTATCCTGTTCTCTGTCTTACTCTTAATTCTTTCAATAATAACTCTACCATACAGTTTACCAGGTACACTCAACAGACTTATTCCCCTATACTTTTTGCACTCTCTTTTGTCCCCTTTGCCTTTATACAAAGGAACAATACACGCTCTCTGCCAATCTCTAGGTACCTTACCCTCTTCCATACATTTATTAAATAATAACACCAACCACTCCAAAACTATATCCCCACCTGCTTTTAACATTTCTATCTTTATCCCATCAATCCCAGCTGCCTTACCCCCTTTCATTCTACCCACTGCCTCACGAACTTCCCCCACACTCACAACTGGCTCTTCCACACTCCTACAAGATGTTATTCCTCCTTGCCCTATACACGAAATCCCAGCTTCCCTGTCTTCATCAACATTTAACAACTCCTCAAAATATTCCCTCCATCTTCCCGATATATCTAACTCTCCATTTAATAACTCTCCTCTCCTATTTTTAACTGTCAAATCCATTTGTTCCCTAGGCTTCCTCAACTTATTAATCTCACTCCAAAACTTTTCTTATTTTCAACAAAATTTGTTGATAACATCTCACCCATCTCTCATTTGCTCTCTTTTACATTGCTTCACCACTCTCTTAACCTCTCTTTTCTCTCCATTTACTCTTCCCTCCTTGCATCATTTCTACTTTGTAAAAAACTCGCATATGCTAACTTTTTCTCTCTTACTACTCTCTTTACATCATCATTACACCAATCGCTCTTCTTCCCTCCCGCACCCACTTTCCTGTAACCACAAACTTCTGCTGAACACTCTAACACTACATTTTTAAATCTACCCCATACATCTTCGACCCCATTGCCTACACTCTCATTAGCCCATCTATCCTCCGATAGTTGTTTATATCTTACCCTAACTGCCTCCTCTTTTAGTTTATAAACTTTCACCTCTCTCTTACTTACTGCTTCTATTTTCCTTTTATCTCATCTACCTTTTACTCCCACTGTAGCTATAACTAAAAAGTGATCTGATATATCTGTGGCCCCTCTATAAACATGTACATCCTGAAGTCTACCCAACAGTCTATTATCTACCAATACGTAGTCCAACAAACTGTTTTTTCTATTGGCACTAGTCTAATAAACACACCTGCCTACCCGCCCTGCCTTCTGGATTTGCTTATCAAATACTGAGTGTAGGTGTGTTTGTGAGTGTGTGTCGTAACTGTTTGTGTGTAGGTGAATGTGTGTGTGTAGGTGTGTGTGTATTTGTGTATATGTGTGTGTGTTTGTGTGTGTGTGTGTGTGTTCGTGTTTTTTTTTTTTTTTTTGGTGTGTGTGTGTGTGTGTGGGGTGGGTGTGTGTACGTGTGTATGTGTAGTAACCTAATCGTACTCACCTAGGTGTGGTTGGAAGGGAGGAATCTCAGCACGTGTCCTGCCTCTGCCTTGGGTACTGGATTCCGTCTTTCCTGGCTTTGTGATAATTATCAAATTTGTTTTATTAATTCTGTGTAAGGATGCCGCCTTTACCATTTCACTATCTCTGTCATTACACTTACTGACCACTCTAAGGCTAACGAAGTGTTTGCTAACAGCCCTGTGACCATCTTTTTTTAATTTTCCAAGTTTTGCCTTCGTGCATCTGATACTCGCCTCACTGACTTGACCTATCCACCCTATGAATTCCTCTCACCACGTTAGCTACTCTAGCCTCTCCTCACATTACATAACCCTCTGCTCTGGAACTAATTTCGTTTCCATCCTTTTCAATTTTTTTTCCAGCTTCTGAACATTCTTTTCCAAATGCAGGTTCCATACTGGCGCTTTATACTCAAGGGTGAGCCTGACATATGTTGTATATAAGTTAATGAAAGCCTCATTGTTGATGGTTTGCAAGCTACCCGTAAACTTAACAGCCTTGCTTTAACTGCAGCAGTTATTTGGTTGATGAGTGGTTCAGGCAAAATGCCAGGGCCTATGCTCACGCAAAGCCCTTTGTTTTTCAAGACTTAAGCAGCCGATTGTCTTTGCTCTCCCTTAATTTTAATTATTTTACAAATTATGGGGTTCCATTGAAATAGACTAACAGCAACTTGTAAGTCCAGTCTTTCCTGGCCTTCTCCTGTTTGTATTCTCGTCATTAGTTGCACATCCTTTGTAAAGTGGGATATCTCTTACTCAGTTTTATCTTTCACATAGTTTACGTATTCTAGAAACAGCACTCAGCTTTGTGGAACCCCATTCGATACACTCGTCCTTTGCGACACTTCCTTCCAGACAATATCTTCTTGTTTCTTACGAGATAACTATTCCTGTTATTCCTGCCTGAACCTCTGGCTTTTGTGGGGACTGTATCGTACACTTTCTAACTGACCAATAACAATGAGTGTGTCCATCTCACTCTTTATGCGGCCCTACATTTCATTATATTTTTAAAGAACTCTAAAAGATTTGTTAGATTTACCATCGCGAAAAGTGAGTTTCTTTTATAAATCCTCTACTATTCTTTGTAGACGATCTACATAACCTGGCCTGTAGTTCGAAGCCACCTCTCTCTTCCTATTGTTAAGTACTATGATTTCGCTGTTTTCCAGACCTATTGTAGTTTCCTCTCTCAGAAACCATGGAAATATATTTTCTAGTCCTGTTGACTAATATTATAAATATAGCTCAGCAGTTTCTTCATCTTTCCTCCCATTGTTTGTATTGTGTACAGAACTCGTTGATGTACTCTCCCTCTTAGGCTCTGCTATTGTTCCAATTTCCCCTATAAATACCTACCTATCTGATCCTTCAGAGTTGTCTTATTACTGATGAGATTGTAATTCAACTTTGGCACAGATTTAGCTTTTGATGCTGTCATTCTGAAATTGCCGTTCAATCTCTCTTCTTGGCCATGCATACTCGCTTCTGGCTCTTTTCATTGCTTTTGTAGGTCTTTATTTTCTAAAGTGTGGTGGAGGAGAGGAAGCTGGACAGATTGGCGGTGAATGAAATGATGTAGTATATTGCGGAAATTGCCGGGAGGCAGAGGAGAAATTCATATCAACAAGTGCTATTAGCTTTTGCTTCCTGCACCTTTGGTTGATCTATAAGCTCTCTCTGTTCTTGCCAGTGATATCTTTGCTTGTTGATATGAATTTCTCCTCTGCCTCCCGGCAATTTCCGCAATATACTCATCATTTCATTCAACGCCAATCTGTCCAGCTCCCCTCCTCCACCCACTCGTTAGGGAAATGCTTCAGGCCATCATAGTCACCACTTTGAGTTCTTTCACTCCGTGTTCCTTTCCACTTTCTCTTACATAAGTTATATGAACATAAGCACTACGTGGTGGCTAGCACCAAGCCACTTTAATTATTCTATATAACATTCATCAGAGTTACTAAGGTAGAGCTCAAGATCAGGCGTCGCTGGCTCATCGCATTCTTTCCCTTTGTTCATGACATGTTGACACGTACGTACTCACCTAATTGTGGTTGCAGGGTCGAG
>WNWK01059252.1:0-10237 GCA_009830355.1 Cherax destructor | reverse complement strand
TAAACATGACGTACATGTTTATGTATGCGGGATGGCAGTTTGGGTCAACTTGCACAGAAAAAAAGTTTAACATTATTAACCCATCATCACAAGGGAAATCATAAAGCCTAAGAAGGGGTTTTAAAATTTTTTTTGAAAGCCAGAGGGGGAACATTTAGAAATCATCTGGTAGGAACTTCTAGATACTGGGGACTTTCAAGTTGAGTAAAGCTCATGGAACATCGAAGAAATAACTGTGTCTAGTATTATGTTATATGTTTTGTCGCATCTTTTAATAAAAGCTTCAGAGTTGCATTATTAATTTTATTGGTTATTCTCTGAATATAATATGCATAATAATAGTGTATGTACTAATGCTTCGTAATTTTATATAAACATAAATTTATACATATTAATATTATTACTATTAGTATTATTATTAATAGAAATATTACACAGAATTATGATATAAATAAACACTGTTTTATTGTGTTGTATACTGCCGGACGCTCACCCTGTGACGTCACCAGTAAACAAACTTTTTGAAAATCCAGTGGTAAAGTGAGTCTTATACAACCATACTGGTGTTCCCCAGCAGCATCCCGGATGTTTGTTCATCTAACACTGTACCGTTGTATGCCTCACTCTAGCCTTTGCATGTACACTCTAGCCTGGTTCATGTACACTGCTCTAGCCTCGTTGGGGTACACTCACTCTAGCCTCGTTGCATGCACTCCTCTAACCTCGTTGCATGTACACTCTAGCCTGTTGATGTACACCCAGCCCCGTTGCATGCACTCACTCTAACCTCGTTGCATGTACACTCTAGTCGTTGCATGTACACTCACTCTAACTTCGTTGCGTGTACACTCCTCTAGCCTCGTTTCATGTCCCCTACTCTAACCTCGTTGCATGTACACTCTAGCCTCGTTGTGTACATCACTTAATTCGTTGGGGTACACTCCTCTAGCCCGTTGCATGTACCTACCAACCCCGTTGCATGTACACTCTAGCCCCTGCATGTACACTCACTTAGCCTGCTCTTTAACACTATATCCGTTGATGTCACCTAGTTCGTTTCATGTACACTCTAGCCCGTTGCATGTACACTCACCAAACTTCGTTCATGTACACTCTTAGCCTCGTTGCATGTACACTCACTCTAGCCTCGTTGCATGCCTTTACCCTGGTTATGCTCCTCTAGCCTCGTTGCATGTACACTCACTCTCTTCGTTGCATGTACACTCACCCAGCCTCGTTGCATGTACACTCACTCAGCCTCGTCTTTAACCTCTACCGTTGCATTAACTCTAGTCTCGTTGCATGTACACTCAGCCTGGCAGCATTCCCACCCTGCTGCAGTCCTCAGCCGGGTTCTGTACACTCGTTTAGTCGTTGGTGTACCTCCTCTAGCCCGTTGCATGTACATCTGCCCTCGTTGCATGTACACTCACTCTAGCCTCGTTGCTTTACACTCTAGCCTCGTTGCATGTCCCTCCTCTAACCTCTTGCAGTCACTCAGCCTGTTGCATGTACATCTAGCCTGTTGCATGTACCTCACTCTAGCCTCCTCTCTAACCTCTACCGTTGCATGTACACTCCTCTAGCCTCGTGCATTACACTCACCCTCGTGCTTTACATCCTCTAGCCTAGCTGCATGTACACTCACTCTACCTCGTTGCATGTTCACCACTCTAACCTGCTCTCTAACACTATCCCCGCTGCATGTACACTCACTTAGCCTCGTTGCATGTACACTATCTAACCCCCCTTCAACCTTCCTCATGCACTCTCTTCTTCCTTCCTCCCCCCTCTTTTCTTTCTTTTCCCTTTAACACCTTTCCCAGCAATTACCTATTTTCTTTCAGTGCAATCTTTGCATCTAACTCTCCCTGTACCTCTTCTTCCCCTGTCCCTCCTGTCTTCCTCTCCCTGTACACTCCCTGCCTTCCTCCCCCGTACACCCCCTGTCTTCCCCCTATCACTATTTTCCCTCTCCCAAAACCTCTGTCTTCCTCTACCTGAACACTTTTGTCTTCCTCTACCTGTCCTCCTTGCTTTCCCTTACCTGTACACTCTTTTTCTTCCTCTACATGTACACTCTCCGTCTTCCTCTACCTGTACCTCCTTCCCTTCCTCTCCTGTCACTATTTGTTCCCTCTACCTGTACCTCTTTCTTCCTCTACATGTACACTCTTTTGTCTTCCCTACCTTCCTCCTTGATTTCCCTCTACCTGTACCTCTGTTTTCCCTTTACCTGAACACTCTCTGTCTTCCTCTACCTGCACCCCTTTTTGCCCCCTCTACCTGTACACCCTTGCCTTCCTCTACCTGTACCTCTCTGTTTTCCCTTACCTGAACACCCTTTCCCTTTCTACCTGTACCCCTTGCCTTCCTCTCCTGTACACCCCTTTTTGCCTTCCTCTCCTGAACCTCTCTGTTTTCCCTCACATGTACACTTGCCTTCTACCTGTCACCCTTGCCTTCCCTCTCCTTCCTCTTGTCTTCCTCTCCGAACCTCCTTCCCTTCCTTCCCTGAACCTCTCTGTCTTCCTCAAATGTACACTCCTTCCCTTTCCCCTCTACCTTACACTCCTTCCTTCCAGCCTCCTTTTCCCCCTTCACCCCCTGTCCCTTCTTCCCCTTCCTTTTTTTTCTGTTTCTTCTTCCTTTTTTCCCTCATGTAATTTCTTCCTTTTTACACTCTTCTTCCCCTCCCTGGCCACCTTTTCACTGACATTTGCCTTCCTTGTTTTCCCCTTATTTCCCTGTTTCCTAACATTTTTTTTCCCCTTTTATTTGGTTCCCTTTCCTTCACCTAATCTTTTTTTCCTTTTTTTTTTTCTGCCCTTTTTTCCTTTTCCCCGCTTCCCCTTCCTTAAACCTCCTCTTTTTTGAACCTTTGTCTTCTCTACTGTCCTCTTTTTCCCTACCGGGGCCCTTGTCCCCCTCCTGAACCTTTGCTTCCTCTACTGCACTCTTTGCCTTCCTCACCTGTAAAACCTCTGTTTCCTCTACCTGACACCCCTTCCCTTTCTCTCCTAAACCTTCTGTTTTCCCCTCAATGTACCTTTCCTTTCCCTCTTGCCTTTTTTCCTTCCTCCCGGGAACACTCCCGTCTTCCTCTCCTGTCACTCCTTGCCTTCCTCTCCTTCACTTTTTGCCTTCCTACCTGAACCTCTCTTTTTCCCTCTCTGTACACCCTTGCCTTCCTCTACCTGTACACTCCTTCCCTTCCTCTACCTGAACCCCTTGTCTTCCTCCTGAACACTCTCTTTTTCCTCTATGCCTCCTTCCCTTTCCCCTCTACCTGTACCTCCTTGCCTTCCCTACCTGTACATCCCTTCCTCTACCTGAACATCCTTCCTTCCCTACCTGTCCTCCTTTTCACCTGTCCCTTTTTCCTCTACTGAACACTCTCTGTCTTCCTCTACATGTACATTTTCCCCCTTCCCTCACCACACTCCTTCCCTTTCTCTACCTGTCCTCTCTGTCTTCCTCACCTGAACACTCCTTGCCTTCCTCTCCTGAACACACTCTGTCTTCCTTACATGCACTCCTTGCCTTCCTCTACCTGTCCTCCTTGCCTTCCTCCCTGAACACTCCCTGTCTTCCTCTACCTGAACACTCCCTTTTTCCTCTGTCCTCCTTCCTTTCCTCCCTTACACTTTTTGTCTTCCTTTTGAACACTCCTTTCTTCCTCTACCTGTACCTTTTTCCTCTACCACCCCCTTGCCTTCCTCTACTTGAACAATTGTTTTCCCTCTGTACACCCTTCCCTTCCCTACCTGTACACTTTTTGCCTTCCTCTACCTGTCCTCTCTGTCTTCCTCACCTGAACCTCCTTCCCTTTCCCTTTACCTGAACACTTTCTGTCTTCCCCAGTCACCCCTTGCCTTCCTTACCTGTACACTCCTTCCCTTTCCCCTCTACCTGAACACTCCCTGTTTTCCCTTTCCCTGAACCTCCTTTTCCTACATGTACACCCCTTCCCTTCCCTACCTGTACACTTTTGTCTTTTCCCCTGAACACCCCTTGTCTTTCTAACTGTAATTTTGCCTTCCTCCCTGTAACTCTTTTCCCTTTCCCTCTACCTGTAACCTCTGTCTTCTCTCCTGAAACCCCCTTGTTTTCTTTTGGAACACCTCTTTTTCCTCACCTGACACCTTTTCTGTTTTCCCTTTACCTGAACACTCCTTGCCTTCCTCTCCTGAACACTTTCTGTCTTCCTCTGTCCTCCTTGCCTTCCCTCCTGCCCCCTTGCCTTCCTCTCCTGAACACTCCCTGTCTTCCTCCCTGTCATCCTTGCCTTCCTCCCGGCACCTTGCCTTCCTCTACCTGCCCTCTGCCCCCTTGTCACCCTTTGCCTTTCCTCTCCTGTACACCCTTGTTTCCTCCTGAACATCCGTCTTTACCTGTCACCCCCTTCCCTTCCTCTCCGGGCCACTCTGTCTTCCTCCATGTACCCCCTTTTTTCCTCTACCACCATTTGCCTTCCTCTTGAACACCCTTGTTTCCTCATTGTACACTCCTTCCTTCCTCTCTTTTTTCCCACACCTTGCCTCTCTCCTGTACACTCCTTGCCTTCCTCCTGAACACACTCTGTTTTCCCTTTCCCTGTACCTCCCCTTCCTCTCCTGGGGAACACATTGTTTCCCTTAAAAACCTTTTTTGGAAACCTCTGTCTTCCTCTCTAACCTTTTTTTTCCCCCCCCAACTCCTTTTTTCCCCCTTTTTCCTCTCCTGCCCCTGTTTTCCCTCTCCTGAACACACTCTGTTTCCCTCCTAACAATTTCCCTCCCTGTACCTTTTTCCCTTTCCTCTACCTAACCCTCTGTCTTCCCACCTGAACCCTCTTTCCTCTACCTGTACACCCCTTGCCTTTCTACCTGAACCCTCTGTCTTCCTCTCCTGTACCCCCTTTTGCCTTCCTCTACCTGTACACTCTCTTCTTTCTCCCTACATTTCCTTCCTCACCTGTACCTCTCTGTCTTCCTCTATTTTTTTAAATAAAAAAAAGGCAAAAACCATGACTGGAACAATACAAAAACCGCAAATAGAAAGGAGAAATACTTACATTTCAGGCCACACTTAGAAACCCTGACCAAAAACCCAAGCCCTTTTTCATGGATTGGGGGTTCCCCTCTATCGTTCACCCTTTTCACTCCTGTACACTCCTTGCTTCATCTACCTGTATACTCCTTTTTCATCTACCTTATATCCTTGTTTCATCTCCTGTATCTCCTTGTTTCATCTACTGAAATTTTTGTCTTCATCTCCCTTTATCCTTGTTTATCCCTTTATTTTGTCTTCTCACCTGTATATTTTTGTCTTCATCTACCTGTATACCCTTGTCTTCATCTACCTTTTCTCCTTGTCTTCATCTACCTGTACACTCCTTGTCTTCTTCTACATGTACCTCCTTGTCTTATCTCCTGTACCCCCTTGTCTTCATCTACCTGATACCCCTTGTCTTCTCTACCTGTATCTCCTTGTCTTATCTACCTGTATCCCTTGTCTTCATCTCCTGTATACCCTTGTCTTCATCTACCTGATACTTTGTCTTCATCTACCTGTACACTGTCTTCTTCTTCCTGTACACCCATCCCCCACTGTGGAAATTTGATAGTCCATGTGCACTCTGTACCTCCATGTACCTTTTTTGCTTATATTTCATAAAACCCCCCTCCCTCCATTTTATTCATGTACCTCCCTGCCTCCATTTTATTCATGTACACCCCCTGCCTCCATTTTATTCATGTACCTCCCGCCTCCATGTTTTTCTTTACACTCCTGCCTCCTGTGTATTCAATAATCCTGCCTCCATGTGTTTCATGCCCCTGCCCCCATGTGTTTCATGTACCCCCTGCCTCCATGTGTATTCATGTCCTCCTGCCTCCATGTGTATTCATGTCCTCCCTGCCTCCATGGTATTCATGTCCTCCTGCCTCCATGTATATTCATGTCCCCCCTGCCCCCATGTGTTTTCATGCCCCCCCCTGCCTATGTGTATTCATGTACACTCCTGCCTCCATGTGTATTCATGTACACCCCCTGCCTCCATGTGTATTCATGTACACTCCCTGCCCCCATGTGTATTCATGTACCTCCTGACTCCATGTGTATTCATGTACCCCCTGCCCCCAGGTGATTTCATGCCAATCCCTGCCTCCAGGTGTATTCATGTACACTCCTCCCTCCAGGTGTTTTCATGACCCCCGGCCTCCGTGATTCATGTACACTCCTGCCCCCAGGTGTATTCATGTACACTCCCTGCCCAGGTATATTCTTTACACTGCCCCATGTGTTTCATGTACATTCAAACTTTTAATTATGCTCCAACGTTCACTTGTGTATTTTTGCACTTGTTCCTAATGTCTCGGGCTGTAGACTCATCCTGGGGGGTACCCTGAACACACCCCAAATGTACCCCTTTACCCCCTTCTTTCACTGAAATCTTATTCTCCTGCACCACTCCCCTCTTACTCTCCATGTACACTGCACTATCACTCTATTCTCCATGTACACTGCATATCACTTACTTCCCTGTATTCTGCACTATCACTCAATCTCCTGTAATCTGAACTATCCTCTTTCCCCCTGTCACTGAACTCTCTACTCTCCCTCTGCATAATTTTCCCCTTTCCTTTTTAATCTATATTTACTGAACCCCCTCCCTGCCTCTCACTGAACCCCCTCCAGCCTTTCACTGAACACCCCCCCTGCCTCTAACTGAACACCCCCCCCGCCTCTCCCCGAACATCATATCCCTTCACTGCAGTCTTACTGCCTCTCACTGAACCTCTCCTGCTTCTCACTCAACACCATCCCTGCCTCACAAAACACCCTCCCCTTTACTGAACACCCTCCCTGCTTCTCACTGAACCCCCTTTCCCTGCCTCACACTAAACACCCTCCTTGCCTCTCACATAACGACCCCCTTTGCCTCTCACTGAACACTCCCCTGCCTCTCACTGAACCCATTCCTCCCTCTCACTGAAACGCCCTCCTCTCACTAACACCCCCCTTGCCTCTCATGAACACCCTCCTTGCCTCTCCTAAACACCCTCCCCTCTCACTAAACCCCTCTGCCTCTCCTGAACACCCCCCCTCCCTCTCACTGAACCCCCTCCCTGCCTCTCACTGAACCCATATCTGTCTCATGAACACCCCCCCTGCCCCCTGAACACCCCCCTGCCCCCACTGAACACCCTCCCGCCTCTACTGAACACCCTCCCTGCCTCTCACAAACACCTCCCGCCCTCACTGAACGCCCTCCTGCCCCCACTGAATACTCCCTGCCTCTCCGAACCCCATCCCCCTCTCACTGAACGCCCCCCTTGCCTCTCACTGAACAACATCCCTGTCTCTCACTGAACACCCTTCCTGCCTCCCCTGAACACCCCCTGCCCCCACTGAACACCACCCCTGCCTCTCCTGAAAACCCTCCCGGCCTCTCACTAAACCCCCCTCCTTGCCTCTCACTGATCACCCCCCCTGCCTCCACTGAACACCCTCCCTGCCTCTCCTGAACACCCCCCCTGCCTCTCACTGAACACCCTCCTGCTTCCCCAAAGCACCTCCTGCCTCTCACTGAACCCTTCTCTCACAAACACCATCCTCCTCTCAGACACCCTTCCTCCAACACCATCCCTCCTCTCAAAACACCTTCCAACACTGAAAAATCCCTCCCTCTCAGAAAAAACTTCCCTTTCACTGAACACCCTCCCCCCTCTCACGCAGTTTTCCCTTCCTACCTGAACCCAACCCTGCCTCTCACTGCAGTCTTCCTTCCTATCACTGAACACACTCCCTGCCTCTCACTGCAGTCTTCCTTCCTATCACTGAACACCCTCCCTGCCTCCTGCAGTCTTCCTTCCTATCACTGAACACACTCCTGCCCCCTTCCTGCAGTCTTCCTGCCCCTCACTGCAGTCTTCCTGCCTCTCCTGCGTCTTCCTCCTCTACCAGTCTTCCTGCCTCTCACTGCAGTCTTCCGGGCCTCCTCAGTCTTCCTGCCTCTCACTGTGTCCTACTGCCTCTCCTGTATCTTCCTGCCTTACTGAGTCTTCCTCCCTCTCACTAGTCTTCTTCCCTCCTGTAGTTTTCCTCCCCCACTGTATTTTCCTTACTGGTTTTCCCCCTTCACTGCATCTTCCCCTCTCACTGCAGTCTTCCTGTTTAAACAGTCTTCCTGTCTCAATGCAGTCTTCCTGCCTCTCACTGCAGTTTTCCCTCCTCTCACTGTAGTCTTCCTGCCTCTACTGTAGTCTTCCTGCCTCTCCTGCGTTTTTGCCTCTCACTGTAATCTTCCTGCCTCCACAGTCTTCCCCTCCCCCCATCTGTTGCCCCCCGTTCCTCTCCACCATCCTCTGTGCCTCCCGTTACCCCCCCACTATCCTCTGGGCCTCTCGTTACCCCCCCCACCATCCTTTGTGCCTTCCGTTACCCCCCCCACCATCCTCTGTGCCTGTCGTTCCCCCCACCATCCTGGGGGCCCCGTTCCTCCCCACCATCCTCTGTCCCTCCCGTTACCCCCCCACCATCCTCTGTGCCTCCTTTCCCTCCCCACCATCCTGTGTGCCTCGTTCCCCCCCCCCTCTTGTCTCTCGTTACCCCCCCCACCATCCTCTGTGCCCCCCACCTCCACACCACCCTGTGTGCCTTTTTACCTCCCACCATCCTGTGTGCCTTCCGTTACCCCCCCACCATTCTCTGTGCCCCCGGTTACCTCCCCCCCGTCCTCTGTGCCTCTCGTTACCTCCCCCCCATTCTCGTCCGGTTCCCCCCACCATCCTGAGTGCCTGGTTCCTCCCCACCATCCTGAGTCCCTTGTTACCTCCCCACCATCTTCTGTGCCTCCGGTTCCTCCCCACCACCCTCTGTGCCCCCCGTTCCTCCCCACCATCCTGTTTTCTCCCGTTCCCTCACCCCATCCTTGTCCCTTTTACCTTCCCACTATTCTCTGTGCCTCCGGTTCCTCCCACCATCCTTTGCCCCCGTTCCCCCCACCATCCTCTGTCCCTTTATTACCCCCCCACCTGTGTGTGTCTTCCGTTACCTCCCCCCCATCCTGTGTGTTCCGTTCCCTTTAAAACCATCCTCTGTGCCTCCGGTTACCTCCCCACTATCCTGAGGTCCCCCCCCTTTTCCCCCGGTTCCCTTTCCCCACCACCCTTGTGCCCCCCGTTACCTCCCCCACCATCCTTGTGCCTCCGTTACCCCCCCACCCCCCTTGCCCCATTCCCCCCCACTCCTGTGTGCCCCCTTACCTCCCCACCTTTCCGGCCTGGACCTCCCCACCATCCTCTGTGCCTCCGTTACCTCCCACCATCCCTGTGCCTCCCTTTCCTCCCCACCATACTGTCCTCCTTACCTCCCACCATCCTGTGTGCCCCCCGTTTCCCCCCCACCATCCTGTTTTCCTCCGTTCCTCCCCACCCCCCCCCGGGCCTTTTGCCCCTCCCCCCCATCCTCTGTCCCTTTTCCCCCCCCTTTGGGCCCCCCCTTCCTCCCCATCCTGTGTGCCTCCGCCCTCCCCCCACCTCTTTGCCCCCCCATTCCTCCCCACCTTCATCTGTGCCCCCGTTCCCCCCCACCATCCTGTGTGCCTCCTTTTCCCCCCCACCATCCTGTGTTCCCCCGTTCCCCCTCCCCACCTCCTCTGTGCCCCCCGTTACCTCCCACCATCCTGTGCCTCCGGTTACCTCTCCACCATCCTCTGTGTTTCCCGTTACCTCCCCACCATCCTCTGTGCCTCCCGTTACCTCCACCATCCGGGTTGCCCCCCGTTACCCCCCCACCATCCTCTTTGCCTCCCATTACCCCCCCCACCTTTCGGGCCTCGCCTCCACACCATCCTCTGTGCCTCCGTTCCCCCCACCATCCTCTGTGCCTCCCGTTCCCTCCACCCCACCTCTGTACCTCCGTTCCCCCCAAAACCTTCCTCTGTGCCCCCCAACCCCACGATCCACTGTGCCTCCGTTACCCCCCACCATTTTTTGGGCCCCCTCCGACAACCCGTGTGTCCTTCTTCATCAAACCCTTTTTGTTATTTTTTTTTCAAAACCGGAAATGACGCACACAGCCTTTTTGTGTTGTATGGGGGAGATATGTTGGTATATGCATGTTAGTGCACCTTTTCTGGGTCCAACATTCGCGCCTGCATGCGACAACACGCAAAATACACTACCTAACATAAGCCAAAAATTTTAAACACCCAATATTTAACATAAAAAAATGGCAAAACAAAAAATAG
>WNWK01059251.1:0-10238 GCA_009830355.1 Cherax destructor | reverse complement strand
AAAGTAGGAGAAACATGTAGGGGGGGGTGTGGAGGTAATTTGGGGGTTTTGGGTGTAAATGATTGGGCCCTTGATTGAACTTTGAAAGAAAGGGGTTTATTATAGGAAACATATTTTAAGAAAAAGAGGATAAATAAGAACAAGATATGATGGGGGGTTAATGACAGTGTTTGTTGGACTATGTTTTGGGAGATAAAAGACGATAGATTTCAGGATGTCATTTATAGAGGGGCCACAGAATATCAGATCTTTTTTTAGTTATAGCTACATTGGGAGTAAAAGGAATGGGATAAAGGAAAATAGAAGCAGTAAGTAAGAGGGGGGGTGAAGGTTTATAAACAAAAAGAGGGGGAAAAGTTAGGTAAGATATAAACAACTAGGGGGAAGGATGGTGGGGGAGAGGTAGGAAGGGGTAAAGATGATGGGTAGATTTAAAATGAGTGTTAGAGTTTTCAGCAGGCTTGGTTAACAGGGGGTGGGAGGAAAGAAGAGCTTGGAAGGGGATGATGTAAAAGAAAAAGGGAAAAAAAAGAATGAGAGGTTTTTACAAAGAGAAGTGATGCAAGGAGGGAAGAGTATTGGAGAAAAAAGAGGGTTAAGGGGTGGTGAAAATAAAAAGAGAGCAAATGAGGGTGGTGAGATGTTATCAACAAATTTTGTTGAAAAAAAAAAATTTTGGAGTTAGATTAATGTTGAGAAGCCGGGGAACAAAGGGATTTGAATTAAAAAAGGGGATGGGAGAGTTTTTTGGGAATTAGAGGTTTTGGAAGAGAAGGAATATTTTGAGGAATTGTTAAATGTTGATGAAGATGGGAAGCGATTTCATGTATGGGAAAGGGAGGAAAACTCGTGGAGTGGGGAAAGAATTGGAGTTGGGGGGAATTTGGGAGGCAGGGGGAGAATGAAAGGGGGAAAGGCAGCGGGATTGATGGGATAAAGATAAAAATTTTAAAAAAGGTGGGGAATAGTTTGGGGTGGTTGGGGCATTATTTAAAAATTTTGGGGAAAGGGTAAGGACCCCCGGATTGGAAAGAGGTATTGTTCCTTTTATAAAGGAAAGGGGACAAAAAAAAGTGCAAAAATTATAGGGGGAAAAGTCCGGAGGTACCTGGAAAGGTATTGTAGAGTTATTATTGAAAAATTAAAAAGACAAAAGCAGGATAGCAGATGAAAAGAGGGTTTAGGAAGGTAGGGGGGGGGAGACCAAGGGTTTTCAGTGAAACATATAGGTGAACAGTATTTGAAAGGGTAAAGAGGTTTTTGGGGATTTAGGATTTGGAAAAAGGAAGATAGGGGGGATAGAGGGGCAATTTGGAGATGTTTAGGTGTTGGAATAGGGGGTATTTTTTGAAAAAGGAGGAGTTTTTTGAGGATAGTGAGGCTCAGGTTGTGTGGAGGGGGAGGACATTTCCCCCTAAAAACCCTTTTACAAGGATTTTGATGTCACCGTGGTTGTTCAAATTTTAGATGGGGTTGAGAAGGAATGCGAGGGCTTCAAGAGGGGGGGTTAAAAGAAAAGAATCAAAACAAAGTGGGAGTTGTCACAGTTGCTTTTGCTGATGACACTGTTTTTGGGGGATTTGAAGAGAATGAGAGGTTGGTGGGTGAATTTTGGGGGGTGTAAAAGAAGAAAATTGAAAGTGAATATGGGAAAAAAAAAGGGGATGAGGATAACAAAAAAATTAGGTGACGAAAGATTGATATCAGATTGGGGGGGAGAGAGATGGAGGAGGTGAATGTATTCAGATATTTGGGAGGGGCATGTCCGGGGGTGGGTCTATGAAGGAGAGGTGAATCATAGAATTGATGAGGGGGAAAAAGGGGGAGGGAGCACGAGTCTGTGGAGACAAAGAACTTTGTCCATGGAAGTAAAAGGGGAATGTATGAGAGATAGTTATACCAACACTTTATATGGGTGGAAGATGGGGATGAATGTTGCAACGGGAAAGGTGGGGGCAGTGGAGATGTCTGTCTGGGGGTCAGTGTGGGTGAATATAATGCAGAGAATTGGGGTTTGGGAAAATTTGGGGGAGGTGCGGATTACCAAACTATTATCCAGAGAGCTGAGGAGGGGTTGTTGAGATGGTTCGGACATGTAGAGAGAATGGAACAGAAAAAATGACTTCGAGAGGTATAAATCTGTAGTGAAGGGAAGGGGTAGGAGTGGGCCCTCAGGAAAGGTTGGAGGGAGGGGTAAAGGAAGTTTTGTGTGCGAGGGCTTGGACCCCAGCAAGCATGTGTGAGCGTATTTGATAGGAGTGAATGGAGACAAATGGTTTTTAATACTTGACGGCTGTTGGAGGGGAGCAAAGTAACATTTATGAAGGGATTCAGGGAAACCGGCAGGCCGGACTTGAGTCCTGGAGATGGGAAGTACAGTGTCTGCACTCTGAAGGAGGGTGTTAATGTTGCAGTTTTATAACTCTAGTGTAAAGCACCCCTCTGGCAAGACAGTGATGGAGTGAATGATGATGATGAACGTTTTTTTTTTTCGGGCCACCCTGCCTTGGTGGGAATTTGGGCCATTGATGTGTTAATAAAAAAAAAAAAATAATTAACAAGATATTAACTAAGATAGTTATAGAGTAAAGTAGCACCAGACTGTTATTTGTAATTGCACTAGGGAATAGTTCAATAGATATATAGGTATAATACAGGTTTATGTAAAAGTACAGTGGACCCTCGCTATTCGAACACTCCAAAACTCACCCTCATTCCAGAATGCTCTTCAAGTGCTGTTACCAAACAATTCATTCCCATAAGGGCACTGGTGGTCTGGTGGTAAAGTTCTCGCTCACACGGCGAGGGCCTGTTGATACCAGCCAGGGCAGAAACATTGGACTGTTTCTTACACCTGTTGTCTATGTTTCCCATCAGTAAAATGGGTACCTGGGTTTTAGTCGACTGGTGTGAGTCTATCCTAGGACACTGACCTAATCTGCCCGAAATGCTCAGCATAACAAAGGACTTTCTATATAGTAGTATGTCACTGATGTCAGCTGGCCTGTATACCATGTACATGTACTTGTAGTAAATAAAGATATTTTTATTAGAATGAAATTAGATTAGTCCATTTCAACCCCCAAAATACATTTATATGCACACAATAATAAACTTACATAAAAAGGGGGGTTTTGGAGTGTTCCCAATAGCGAGGGTCCACTGATAAAAAAAATAATAAAAGGGGCAAAGAATGGTATACAGTAGATATTAAAATAAGTAAAAAGGGGTATTTCCACAGGTTATTAAAAAAAAATTTTTGATTAAAAGAGGGAATGATGTTGTATATGGAAGCTTGATATTTGGCAATGGTAGGTTAATAAAAAAAAGGTATAAAATAAGATTGACAATGAATTATAAAAAAAGGGCAATAAAATTTTAAAATAAAATTGGGCAATAAAGCTTGAATAATAAAGGATTTTTTAGTTATCAAACCCAAAATTAAAACTAGGGTAAAAAATTAAGACTATGAGGTAGAATGGAGTTGGATACAAAAAATGAAAATTTAAGGAAGAGGGTATAGAATTTTTGGGGGAAAAAAATTTTTGGGTGATTCATAAACAATCGGGGGAAATGGGGGTTTTCCAATTATTTTAATTCGTTAACCCCGCCCCCTCAAAAAGCTTGGTAGCCCATCAGTTTGCAATCTTTTAGTTCATCACTACGTATGTTTAGACTAAGGTGGTCCTTGAAAAGTTGTAGGGTGGCCTCCATGCATGTCTCTTAGTGACTGTAGGTGGAAGATGTTTGCTATTAACTACAACAGCGCCACTTAGCTGTTGTTGATCATTATGGTCTTGGAAGTTGTTGATGACATCAGTAAGTTGTAGATCCACTCGTGATGTTTCTTCTATGATGTTCTTATTCAGTTGGGTGACTTGGTCTTTTAGAGTGTTGATGGTGTCCACGGACTGGGTGTGGGTGTTGCTTAGTTGTTCTAGAGTGCTTAGTTTATCTTCCAGAGTTGTGATCTTGATGAGATACTGTGCGTTGGAGGTTTTAAGCTCCTGCATTTCCTGGGTATGTTTGATGATTGTTTGGTTCTGGATCATAAGGAGTTTAGCTATTTCTAGAGTCATTAATCTTCTTACCATTAAATCCATGGAAAGACTTATCTTGGACTGTGCGGCTGACCATTTTTGTTGTTGTCTGTCGGGTGTTGTGATGGTGCAGGTGTTTGGGGGTTGAGGCCTGGCTGGCAGTACGAGAGTTTTCCTTGTAGAATTGCTGCTCCACCTGGGATGTTACGAGTTCTTGGCTGCTTACTGGATCTTCTGTTGTAGCTCTGACCCTTGGCCATTGACCGTGCTTCAGATGAATAGTAGGCATGTGAATGGGTGAATGTTGGGGAGTATCACTTCACAGGCAGGGCAAGTGGTGGTAACACGAGTCCTATTAGTTGGTGATTTATGTATTTTTGGTGATTACTGTAGTTGATTTATATCATTCTGGGTATCCACATATGTTAGTGTTATGTGGGTCTTGATTAGGCCATCACAGGGCTGCTGGGAACCTCAGGTGGAAGTAAAAGTAGAGGACAAGGTTCTTGTGCTTGCTCCAGCTCGCTCACCGTAAAGGACATAATAAACAATATTAATAACATAGAAACATGATATAAACTCTAGAATGAATAAAACATGTCATTACAAGTAAGGACTGGAAGGACTGGTGGTAGTGTGTTTGTTGTTGTTGGGTATAAGGGCCACTGACCATAAGCCGTGGTGAATGGCAGCAGAAAGCCACCAACACTTCACACAAACAATGTGCATAATTTATAAATAAGAAACATTTACACTTTAATTTATAAATAAGAAATATTTACACTTTAATTTATAAATAAGAAATATTCACACTTATATAAATAAGAAATACGTACACTTACCTTGGAGATGGTGGCAGAGGGCGGCGCTTTTGTAAGTGTCCCTATACTATTCCTCAAACATTGTAGCAGTTAAGTTTCTTGTCATCATTTTCTATCGATTAATCGCTTAACTTACTTAAGTAAGTTTATTCAGGTATACACAAATCCAGTTATACATAGATTATCATACATAGCAGGATATGTGTAGAAAACCTAGGATAACCCAAAAAATTCAGACAGAGTGACTTATTTCCATTGCTACACTGTTAATGCTACACTTTATCACTGGCTGGTGCTATAGCCTTTATTAGTAAATTTATTTTTATTTCGTTGCAGATTGCAGATTACATAGGTATTGGTAGTTACAATGTAAATTGAGTGCAAGGAGAGCCACTGACATGCCATGGCATTAGGGGCAGCTTATTCTAGTAACTTAAAGACTATGTACTTAATATTAGAGAAATTTATTGAGTTTATTCTAGTTAAAAATTGTTTTCAAAATTACGATATGATGAAATTTTACTGTTTAAATTATTATATAATGATATTAGATTGTTACAGTAATGGTAATATGGAATTGAGATTATCTTAAGGAAAATAACATTGAGCATTTTTGACATTAACTTATAATATGAGTACGTATTTAGTTTTGATTGAGTAGGGGTAACAATAGTAACATATTAAAATTGAGATTATCGTATAGGAAAGTAATAATGAGCATTTTTCAGAGTAGTTTATAGTATGATCATTTAGTTTTGGGTGAGTAGGTGGTTTTGAGTTGAGTCTTAAATTGATTTTCAGACAAGATTATCTTAATATTTACTGGTAGTGAATTCCAGATTCTGGGGCCCTTTATGTGCATAGAATTTTTACATAGGTTGATATGAACACGGGGTATATCAAAAAGTGATCTGTGTCTTGTGTTGTGGTATTGACTTGTGAAGCTTCTTTGGACCTATGGTGACTTATTTCACAGTGACAATCACTAAACCAGCAATAAACACAATAAATTTATTGTGAAATGTTTGAAAGAGCACGCTGGGTATTGTTCACTAAAGTGTAAACAACGCTAGACTGGCGTCCTGCGGTGAAGGCAGCCGGCAGGCGCACAGGTCTGGTACGGATTGCTACTCAAGTAAAAATCGCTACACGAGAAAAATATTGACCGTAAAAAGCAATTGTTACACGAAAAAATCATTATTCGGACAGATCATTACTCGGGGGTCTACTGTACTTCCCTTCCTTTTCTTTTAATGCCACTAGGACCAGCTTGAGAGTCACTAGAACCCTGTCACACAAAATAACTATCCAGAGTGCTCTGTTTCTGGCGCTTCTTTAACATTTCCCTGAAGTGGAACAAGGTTTTGTCACTAAACATGTTGCAGATATGGCTTGTTTCAGCTTGGTCAGGATGGTGTTTTTCAACAAATGTCTGCACCTTAGTCCACATAGAACAAATTTCCTTAATCTCTGCAGAAGGCACCTCCTTCTCTTCCTTTTCCTCCTCCTTTTCAGAAGCAATTGCCTGAACTTTTGTCTGATGAAGTTCCACTTCCAGTTGTTGCAGCTCTTCAGTTGTTAGCTCTACCCTGTGGTCCTCCACCAACTCTTCCACATCCTCACCACTCACCTCCAACCCCAGGCTGTTCCCCAATGTCACAATATCTTCCACAACAGGCACAGGGTCGTCAGCCGCAAATCCTTCAAAATCCCTCTTGTCAACACAATCCATCTACAGTGGTCTCCAAGCAGAGTTCAAAGTCCTGGTAGTCACTCCCTCCCAAGCCTTACCTATAAGGCCTATGCAGTTGTAGACATTGAAGTGATTCTTCCAGAACTCTCTAAGGGTCAATTCAGTGTCCGAGGTCATTTCAAGTCACTTCTGAAATACTGCTTTGGTGTATAGTTTCTTGAAGTTAGAAATGACCTGCTGGTCCATGGGCTGGAGAAGAGGAGTGGTGTTAGGAGGCAAGAACTTCACTTTTATAAATTTGAAGTCCCTAGACATTTGGTCTTCCAAGTCTGGAGGATGTGAAGGAGCATTGTCCAGTGCCAAGAGGCACTTGAGTCCCAAATTGTTATCCTGAAGGTGTTTTTTCACACTTGGGCCAAACACATCATCAACCCAATCTTTGAAAATTGACCTTGTGACCCATGCATTTTGATTTGATTTCCACATCACACACAATCTTTTCTTGTGGACATTGTGTTTCTTGAACACTCTGAGATTTTCAAAGTGATACACGAGTAAAGGCTTCACTTTGAAATCTCCACTTGCATTGCTACACAACATGAGAGTTAGCCTGTCTTTCATAGGCTTCTGTCCTGGCAGTGTCTTTTCCTCCTGCGTGATGTAGGTCCTGTTGGGCATTTTCTTCCAAAACAGGCCTGTTTCATCACAGTTAAACACTTGTTGGGGTTTCAGATTTTCACTCTTTATGTAGTCCTGAAATTCCTGCACAAACTTTTCAGCAGAATGTTTGTCTGAACTTGCAGCCTCACTATGCCTTACAACACTGTGTATGCCACTACGCTTCTTAAATCTCTCAAACCAGCCTTTGCTGGCCCTAAATTCACTACCAGCAGCACTTGTTCCAGAAGTTTTCTTCACAAGATCTTCATGCAAATGCCTTGCCTTCTCACAAATAACAGACTCCACTCCTCTGTCTCCCACTATTTGTTTTTCTTTAATCCACAGTAACAATAACTTTTCCATTTGTTCCATTATTGGTGACCTTTGTTTCGTAAGCACATTTACTCCTTTGGCAACATCAGCCTCCTTGATTTGTTCTTTCTTTGACAGGCTGGTTGTAATTGTTGATTTGTTTTTCCCAAACATCCTGGCAAGTTCCAACACCCGCATACCCCACTCATATTTCTCAATCACTTCTCTCTTAAATTCCATCGTGTTTCTCACTCTCTTTGCCACAGGAACTTTACTAGGAACTTTCTTGGGAGCCATGGTTACTTATTTCGCAGTTGCACTGGCAAAAAACAATGGAAAACAAGCGAAATGTCTGGATGAATGAGCAGAAGCTTCCTTACGCACCAAGAGACACAGCCAAACTAAAGCGCAAGCAGCCCCAGCCGGCGGCCACTAACCAAAATAACGGCTGCTAACCGGGAGCCGTAAAACCGGCCGCTAACCGAGTTGGCCGCTAACAGGAACGGCCGCTAACCGAGGGTTCACTGTACAATAATAAATAATATTCTTTTCAACAAATCAGCCATTTCCCACCAAGACGGGATGGCCCAAAGAGAAAAAACAAAAGTTTCTCTTTTTAACTTTAGTAATGTATACCAGAGAAGGGGTTACTAGCCCCTTGCTCTGGCATTTTTGTCGACTCTTACGACATGCATGACTTATGGAGGAAGAACTCTGTTCCATTTCCCCATGGAGATAAGAGGAAATAAGAACAAGAACTAGTAAGAAAATAGGAGAAAACCCAGAGGGGTGTGTGTATATATATATGCTTGTACATGAATGTGTAGTGTGCCCTAAGTGTAAGTAGAAGTAACAAGACATACCTGAATTCTTGCATGTTTATGAGACAGAAAAAAGACACCAGCAATCCTACCATCATGTAAAACTATTACAGGCTTTCGTTTTACACTCACTTGGCAGGACGGTAGTACCTCCCAAATTAACAACAATAATATAGGTAGTAGGTTGGTAGACAGCAACCACCCAGGGAGGTACTACCGTCCTGCCAGGTGACTGTGAAACAGAAACCTGAAACTGTTTTACATGATGGTAGGATTGCTGGTGTCTTTTTTCTGTCTCATAAACACGCTGGATAACAGGTATATCTAGCTACTTCTACTTACATGTAGGTTACACTACACAGGCATGCACATGCATATATATACATACACACATCTATGTTTTCTTCTTTTTCTTAATAGCTCTTGTTCTTCTTTATTTCCTCTATTGTCCATGGGGAAGTGGAAAAGAATTCTTCCTCCGTAAGCCATGTGTGTCGTATAAGGTGACTAAAATGCCGGGAGCAATGGGCTAGTAACCCCTTCTCCTGTACACATTTACTAAAAAAACGAATAAGAAAAACTTTATAAAACTGGGATGTTTGAGTGTGCGTGGATGTAGTGCGGATGATAAGAAAGAGATGATTGCTGATGTTATGAATGAAAAGAAGTTGGATGTCCTGGCCCTAAGCGAAACAAAGCTGAAGGGGGTAGGCGAGTTTCAGTGGGGAGAAATAAATGGGATTAAGTCAGGAGTATCTGAGAGAGTTATAGCTAAGGAAGGGGTAGCAATAATGTTGAAGGACCAGTTATGGAAGGAGAAGAGGGAATATAAATGTGTAAATTCAAGGATTATGTGGATTAAAATAAGGGTCGTATTCGAAAAGTGGGTTATAATAAGCGTGTATGCACCTGGAGAAGAGAGGAGTGTAGAGGAGAGAGAGATTTTGGGAGATGTTAAGCGAATGTATAGGAACCTTTAAACCAAGTGAGAGAGTAATTGTAGTAGGGGACCTAAATGCTAAAGTAGGAGAAACATGTAGAGAGGGTGTGGTAGGTAAGTTTGGGGTGCCAGGTGTAAATGAAAATGGGAGCCCTTTGATTGAACTTTGTATAGAAAGGGGTTTAGTTATAGGTAATACATATTTTAAGAAAAAGAGGATAAATAAGTATACATACAAGATATGATGTAGGGCGTAATGCAAGTAGTTTGTTGGACTATGTATTGGTAGATAAAAGACTGTTGAGTAGACTTCAGGATGTACATGTTTATAGAGGGGCCACAGATATATCAGATCACTTTTTAGTTGTAGCTAAAGTGGGAGTAAAAGGTAGATGGGATACAAGGAAAATAGAAGCAGTAAGTAAGAGAGAGGTGAAGGTTTATAAACTAAAAGAGGAGGCAGTTAGGGTAAGATATAAACAACTATTGGAGGATAGATGGACTAGTGAGAGTGTAGGCAATGGGGTCAAAGATGTATGGAGTAGGTTAAAGAATGTAGTGTTAAAGTGTTCAGCAGAAGTTTGTGGTTACAGGAAAGTGGGTGCAGGAGGGAAGAAGAGCGATTGGTGGAATGATGATGTAAAGAGAGTAGTAAGGGAGAAAAAGTTAGCATATGAGAGGTTTTTACAAAGTAGAAGTGATGCAAGGAGGGAAGAGTATATGAAGAAAAAAAGAGAGGTTAAGAGAGTGATCAAGCAATGTAAAAAGAGAGCAAGTGAGAGAGTGGGTGAGATGTTATCAACAAATTTTGTTGAAAATAAGAAAAAGTTTTGGAGTGAGATTAATAAGTTGAGGAAGCCTAGGGAACAAATGGATTTGACAGTTAAAAATAGGAGAGGAGAGTTATTAAATGGAGAGTTAGAGGTATCGGGAAGATGGAGGGAATATTTT
>WNWK01059250.1:0-10238 GCA_009830355.1 Cherax destructor | reverse complement strand
TATGGGGGGTCTCTGTGAAAGCCGCAAACATGGCTTTTTGACTCTGTAAGCAGTCCACTAATGTAAGGTACCTTGTTGTTTGTTGCTGGCTTTAGACCTTGTATATTAGCAAAGATGAATGTAGTTGGATTGGTGGTATTGGTGGTATGGGGATCTTTTTTTTCCTGGCTCTAATATCTGTTGTAATGGAGGGAGGCCACTGACTGTGATTCCACTCCAGAAATGATTGCAGTTGGTGTACAATTTCTGTCATTTCCTGCCAGTTTTTTTTTCCTTCCTGGCACAAAAAAACCTCTTTTGGAGTGGCTGGGGCTACCCTGATTTTGCCATGGTCTGGATGTTCTGTGTCGCCTCGTACCCTTTAGGTGGTATGCCTGGCAATATAAGTTATAACACTGGCATTTTATACCTGCTAAGATACACGATAAAGAGTCTCTATCTAGTTAATGTGGCAGTGAAGTGTTATGTATATTTAATTAATAAGGAAGAAAGACTTTACTTAATTCAATATATTAAGTGATCACAGTGATATATCGTATTTGTGAAACTATAGTAGGCCTAGGTCCTGTACACGCGTCCGTCTTGTTCCGTGTTTTTTCGTGTTTTTCGCGGTCTCCTTTACGTGCTAGAACCTTAAAACTGTGCCAGTGATCTTATAAGGTCTATCCCTCCAGTGATCTTATAAGGTCCATCCCTCCAGTGATCTTATAAGGTCCATCCCTCCAGTGATCTTATAAGGTACATCCCTCCAGTGATCTTATAAGGTACATCCCTCCAGTGATCTTATAAGGTACATCCCTCCAGTGATCTTATAAGGTACATCCCTCCAGTGATCTTATAAGATACATTCCTCCAGTGATCTTATAAGGTACATCCCTCCAGTGATCTTATAAGGTACATCCCTCCAGTGATCTTATAAGGTACATCCTCCAGTGATCTTATAAGGTACATCCCTCCAGTGATCTTATAAGGTACATCCCTCCAGTGATCTTATAAGGTACATCCCTCCAGTGATCTTATAAGGTACATCCCTCCAGTGATCTTATAAGGTACATCCCTCCAGTGATCTTATAAGGTAAAATCCCTCCAGTGCTCGCAACAAACCAGGCAGAAAACACTTATACAGAGACAAAAAAAAGGGGAATTAGTGTGCCAGAACATAGTGCCATAAAGCCAGAGGGGAACTTAAGTGCCGTGTGAAATAACAAAACAGAACGTTTATTTGTCAGAGGAAGGAAAGTCTCCCTGAAAATAGGTTGAAGATAGATCTGTATAGTGAATATATCAGTGGTGCGGTAGTATACAGATAAGTTAATAGATGTTAAAGTGAAAACAAAGGCGGAAGTGTAGGCCTAACGAGTTTCGTGTTTGAAATCAGTTGCCAGCGGCCGCCGGGTCCTTACCACGCAAGTCCGTGTATTGATAATTTTAAACAAACAAACAAACAAATTTTATTTCATTGCAGGTTACATGGGTATCGGAAGTTACAATGTAAATTGAGTGCAAGGAGAGCCACTGACATGCCATGGCATTAGGGGCAGCTTATTCTAGTCCTTAAAAACTATGTACTTAATATTAGAGAAATTTATTGAGTTTATTCTAGTTAAAAATTATTTTCAAAATTACAATATGATGAAATTTTACTGTTTAAATTTTTATATGATGATATTAGATCTTAGATTGTTACAGGTGTTAAGATTCTTGAATGATAATATGGAATTGAGATTATCTTAAGGAAAATAACATTGAGCATTTTTGACATTAACTTATAATATGAGTAGGGGGTAACATAATAGTAACATATTATTAAAAATTGAGATTATCGTATAGGAAAGTAACAATGAGCATTTTTCAAAGTAGTTTATAGCATGATCATTTAGGTTTGGGTGAGTAGGTGGTTTTTGAGTTGAGTCTTAAATTGATTATCAGACAAGATTATCTTAATATTTAGTATACCTGACCAAAATCTAGTGATTACATTGATATAAAAATCTATGAAATACGAAAAGGTGCACAATCCTGAGGAAATACATAATTTGTCCAGCTGAAAAATACGATAAACAAGTGTCGAGTTGTGAGTTGTCAGTGAACGATTTCACCAACATAAGTCCGTATATATTCCAGTCATCATAGGAAAAACATCAGTGTTGTGGTGTAGAAAAAAAAAAAAAAAACTAAACCCAGTAGAGTGAACCATAAGTGCACGGAAACCCAGGTGTTAAAGCGGGGTGAGGTTTACCAGGGTGCCAGAGGTACGGCCGCCGTACAGTAGGAGCTGCCAGAAGGAACGGTTTTTATCTCCAACACGCAAGTTATACTTTAGTACCATACCAATCATTATTACTCTGTTTAATCATCTTCCAGTGATCTGTCTCGCGTAACCCAGACAATCCCTACAGGATTCATTAAATAAGTGACACTGGATCTCGTCAGATCCAAGAAATAAGGGAACCATTGACTGGATTCAAAACTGGTATCCTTGTCCGGATTCAATAAGCGGACGGAGTTTTAGGGGACCTTATCAATTTCCCAAACAATAAATAACAAATCTTAAAGAGGTAAGATTGTCCACACACTTACACATGCAAATAAAATAGATACGATACAAATAGACGAATCACCACTTCAGGGAACCTATTAGTAGAATATACAGTAAAGCAACCAACAAAAATCAATCATGAAATCCTTTGTAGTATGCAAACAAACAACCAAACGTTCCTCTGCATGGATTACATGCAACTTTTGTGGTAAATGCTGCCACGCCCCTTGTGTAGGCATTCAAGACTCTACTACCCGAGATATTAAACAAGGGAAGTGTTTTTGGGTATGTCCAAATGAGACCGAACTGTGGAATAAAATCACATCGATATTAAAAGATGACAACACCAAATCGGACTTCATAAAAAACATGACAGCTTTCTATAACAGTTGGGAAAGTAAAAAATCAGGGCCAGATGGTGCTACCGCCCCTGGTACAGATGTTGAAATGATAGCTAGTATATTTAAGAATGGAGAAATAAATGATGGTGACCTGAAGAGGGGCAGTAGCTCTAGTGAAATAAATGATGGGGAAACAGGTGTAGACAAGGACACACAAAACAGTGGTACAAACTAGCAATACCAAGGTAGATAGTAAACAAGGGGATGCCCAGGGAAATATTGAAGATAAATTACCGGAAAAAGTTGAAGGCTCCATTGTTAGCACCAGTAACGAAGACAGACACGAGACAGGAACACACCCACCAATGGGGAACACAGTCACAAAAAAACAGGGCAAACGGAAACCAGGCATATGTGAATATTATGCACTTGGTATCTGCAGGCATGGAAAATCTGGGAAATGAGATGGGTCATGCAATTATGATCACCCAAGAAAATGCCATGCCCATATGAAAACAGGAAAATGCAACCTCCCGTCTGTTGTGATAAAAACACAGGCCTCATTTCTAGGCTTTATTGAACACAAAATCCATGGTACATGTCTGCAACAGAAGAAAATACATCTAATGACTGCTGCTGCAGGACAGGTGATGTAAGGTGCATATGTCCTCAGAAAAGCTATAGCTACTGGCGACATATTTAAGCTTACCATGTAATCTGCATCACGAATGTATTTGTGTAAGAGCGAGACCACACGCCATGCTGGGCCATCGCCGTACTGTTTGTTGTTATTGTTAGGGGGCCCCCCGAGGTGGTGCCGTATTGTGTCCTGCAGCGGCTCTCCACAAGAGCGGTATCACTACAATCTCCCTTCTAAAATATCAGATACAGTAACCTCCAAACGGTTAGGTGGGTGACGTGTACGTCCAGACCTTCGTAGCCCTTGAGCCTCTTCACCGGGTTCGGTATTTTCTAGCGGGGTTTGACTATCTACTGGAGCGGCATCCTCTATTTCAATAGGGGTAGCCTGAAAAGGCTTCCCCGGAGAAACCGAAGCATCTTTCGCAACATCTATTGGTGTATCTTGAGATTCCGCACTAACATTGGTTTCAACTGGGGCTAAGTGTCTTGTAGATACAGTAGTCTCTTCACCATTTTGGTAGCGAATGTGGGCATAATGCGGATTAGCTTGTAGGAGCTCTACCTCTTCCACTAAAGGATCCGTCTTGTTCATCCTACGGTGACTCTTCAGGAGAATGGGTCCAGGGTGACATAACCAGGTGGGCATGGAGGCTCCCGTAGAGGAACGACGTGAATAGTTGAAGAGTCTCTCATGAGGGGTAGCATTAGTAGCTGTGCACAGCAATGATCTAATAGAGTGAAGGGCATCAGGTAAGACAGTCTGCCAGTGTTGAACCGGTAGATTGCGAGATTTCAGTGTCATTGTAACTGACTTCCATATAGTACCATTGAACCGCTCCACTTGACCATTGCCTTGAGGGTTGTAGCTTGTTGTTCTGCTGCAAGCAATCCCTTTGTTAGCCAAAACTCATGAAGTTCATTACTATGAACGAGGATCCCTGTCTGAATGGATATAGGCCGGCATACCAAAAATAGCGAATAACTGGGAAAGACAACTGATGACAGTTGAAGCAGTCATATTTGCACAGGGGAACACAAAAGGAAACCTAGAATATTCATCTACTATGTTAAGAAAATACCTATTCTGGTTTATGCTTGGTAGAGGTCCTTTGAAATCTATATTCAGTCTCTCGAAAGGCTGGGTGGCTTTTATGAGATGAGTTTTCTCTGGCTGGTGAAAGTTTGGCTTGCACTCTGCACATACTCTGCATGATCTGATCACTTGTCGCACCTCTTCCACTGAGTAGGGCATATTCTTAGATTTAACAAAATGATACAGGCGTGTAACTCCTGGGTGACACAAGGCCTTGTGGAGCTCTGAGAGTGATTGCAAATCATGACATGCTGCTCCACAGTGGGACCTAGAGAATGCATCAGGTGAAACGTTTTCTTCACCCGGTCGATACAGAATATCAAAGTTATAACACGATAGTTCCATCCTCCAGCGTAATATCTTGTCATTCTTGATCTTACTTTTGTGCTTCTTGTCAAACATATAATCACGGACCGTTGGTCAGTCCTTACAGTGAAATGTCTGCCTGTTAAATAATGCCTCCAGTGGCGAACTGCTTCTATGATGGCCTGGGCTTCCTTTTCTACAGCAGCATAGCACTTCTCTGATCCTTGAAAAGTTCTTGAAAAGAAAGCAACGGGACGTCCTGCCTGAGATAGGACTGCAGCAATGGCAACTTCAGATGCATCCGTTTCCACCTCGAATGGTAGGGACTCATCAATGGCCTGAACTACTGAGTTTTCAATATCCTGTTTGAGAGTATAGAAAGCAGTTTCGCTTCCTTTGTCACAGGAAATATCGGGTAGCACTCAGTGGGCGAACTTTACTTGAATAGTTGTAGATCCACTGTGAGTAATAAGCAAAAAGACCAAGAGTTCTTTGGAGTGACTTTTTGTCTTGGGGCATTGGAAGTTCCCGTAGAGGTCTGGGGATATTGCACCTCCTTCCACCACATAACCAAGGATGTTAAGCCTTTTAGTGGAAAAAGTGCACTTTTCTTCATTGTAACTGATATTTTTCTTCTTGGCAGCTTCCAAAAACTTATCAAGGTTTGCATCATGTTCCTCCTGGGTCTTGCCACAAATGGTAACATTATCTAAATATGCATAAGTTCCCATAAGTTGCTCTTCCTGAATGAGTGAATCCATAATTCGTTGGAAACAGGCTACCCCATTGGTAACCCCAAAAGGGACTCTGGTAAACTGATAGAGGCCGTCACTAGCCTGAAACGCTGTGTATGGTTTATCTTCATTCCTTATAAGGACTTGATGATAGGCACTTCGTAGATCAATTATGCTAAACACATAGTACTGAGCAATTTTGTTCACTGTATCATCAATTGAGGTAGAGGGTACCCATCAAGAAGGTAAATTTGTTGATTGTCTCAGAATAGTCGATAGCCAGCCTCCGTTTCCTATAATCATCCTTGACAACAACGACCTGTGCACGCCACGGAGAATTACTTGGTTCTATAATACCCTCCTTCAGCAGCCTCTGAGTTTCTTTCTCAATGAACATCCTATCTTCATAAGAATAGCGGCGTGACTTAGCTGATATAGGATGACAATCCGCAGTAAGATTCGCAAACAGCTTTGGTGGGTCTACCCTTAAAGTGCTAAGACCACAGACAACGAGAGGAGGCAGTTCACATCCATATGTATAAGGTAACACTACCATGACGCTTCTGAAAGTCCTGACCAAGGATCACATCAGAGCACAGTTGTGGCAGAACAGCTAAATGTACATCTTGATAATCCCTGTCATTAACTCTAAGGTTTACCTTACAAAACCCTAACGTCTGAATAGAGAGATGTTGATGCCATGGAAACGGTACCTGATGAGTGATGTACCGTCAAGGAGTGGCGTTTAACTACGTCAAGGTTGATGAAACTCTCTGAGCTGCCATGTCAATCAGACCATCTACTTCTGTTCCTTTGATGAACACTTTCACAACTGCTTGACAGTGAATTTGGAGCAGCCGCAGAAGTCACTGTTGCTAGAGTCGCCTGGTCGGAATGCATAGAAGCACTAGCTCTTGTTGATGTATTAGACGACATACTTTAGCAAAGTGACCTTTCTTATGGCATTGATGGCACATTGCTTCACGAGCCGGACACTTTGGACGTGGATGTCTTGAAAAACCACAAAGAAACACTTTGTGCCGCAGCTGCTGTCACTGAAGCAGGTTCCACGGTAACCTCATTAAAAGAGTCTTGGTCGGGAGTTACAGCACTTACCACTCGAGAAGGCTGGGTAGTACTGTACACTTAGAATTCTTCTGAGCTGAATCTAATGATCTTGCCTGGTCAAGGGTAGTGGCTAAGTCCAGAGTTTTATTCTCCAATAAACGCTGCCTTATTATTGGTGATTGCAGGCCACTGATAAAAGCATCCCTGATGGACTCTTCACAATACTGAGAAGCTGTCACCGCTCGGAAGTTACAGTCCTTACCTAATATTTTCAATGCTTGAAAGTATTCCTCTAAGGATTCACCAATCTGCTGGCGGCGAGTTGCAAGACGATATCTGCAAAGATTTCATTTGTGGGCTTAATATACTGAGACTTGAGGGCATTGATAGCATCTTCATAGGTATTACACTCAGAAATAACCTCATAGATTTTAGGTGACACAAAGTTGATGAGCAGGCTTAGTTTATCTAGATCTTCCTGAGGAAAGGCTCTCAAGAAGTTTTCTGAAAGTCTTAAACCAGTGCTTCCATTCCTGAGCAGCCGTTGATACACTGGGGTCAGAGTCTAGCCTCCAGGTTTCAGTAAACGCTCCATTTTGCTGTGTAGTCTAGCTCAGAATCGCCGCCAGGTAGCCCAGGATATTTGTGTTCAATAAATTGTTGTGATAAAAACACAGGCCTCATTTCTAGGCTTTATTGAACACAAAATCCATGGTACATGTCTGCAACAGAAGAAAATACATCTAATGACTGCTGCTGCAGGACAGGTGATGTAAGGTGCATATGTCCTCAGAAAAGCTATAGCTACTGGCGACATATTTAAGCTTACCATGTAATCTGCATCACGAATGTATTTGTGTAAGAGCGAGACCACACGCCATGCTGGGCCATCGCCGTACTGTTTGTTGTTTGTTAGGGGCCCCTGAGGTGGTGCCGTATTGTGTCCTGCAGCGGCTCTCCACAAGAGCGGTATCACTACACCGTCCTGTAAGTTTTTCCACCCTGAAATGTGCCACACATCAATTCAGAAAAGACAGTGCTATAACTTATATTGCCAGGCATACCACCTAAAGGGTACGAGGCGACACAGAACATCCAGACCATGGCAAAATCTGGGTAGCCACAGCCACTCCGGAGAGAGAGGTTTTTTAGTGCCAGGAAGGAAAAAAAGCTGGCAGGAAATGACAGAAATTGTACACCAACTGAAATCATTTCTGGAGTGGAATCACAGTTAGTGGCCTCCACTCCATTACAATAGATATTAGAGCCAGAAAAAAGACCCCCCTCCATAACACCAATACCACCAATATAACTACATTCATCCTTGCTAATATACAAGGTCTAAAGCCAGCAACAAACAACAAGGTACCTTATATTCGTGGACTGCTTACAGAGTCAAATGCTATGTTTGCGGCTTTCACAGAGACCCACATAAGAGATCACTTGGACAATGAAATATGGATCCTGGGCTACAACCTATACAGGTGTGACAGAGTGAACAGGCAAAAAAGGGGGGTTGGCCTGTATATCACAGTCACTTATATGTTCAGAACTACTAAATGCCTCAAATGATGTAGTTGAAGTATTAGCAATAAAGGTCGAGAATCAAAACCTGGTCATCGTGGTTGTCTACAAGCCCCCGGATGCAACGTCCCAACAATTCCAGGAACAGCTTCTGAAAATTGACCACTGTCTGGAAAATCTTCCAGCTCCTGCCCCCAACATCTTGTACTGGGGATTTCAACCTCAGGCAACCTAAAATGGAGGACCATTGCAAACAATGTGGTAGCAGAGATAACACCAGGAGGCAGCTCAGATGAAAATTACACATGCATGAACTTTAAATCTCTGCACCAAGTTCACCTTAAACCAACAAATAGTGGAGCCCACAAGATTAGAGAATACGCTGGACCTCATCTTCACCAACAATGATGATCTGATACGAAATGTCATCATATCAAAAACAATATACTCAGATCACAACATAAAGAGGTCCAGACATGCATGTGGGGAGCCCCAGATCAACAAAATGTGATCAGCTGTGAGGAGCTTTCCAAATTCAACTTCAAACAAAAACATAAGGTGGGACCAAGTAAACCAAGTCCTAAATGATATAAACTGGGAAGATTGCCTAAGCATCACGGATCCCAACCTATGTCTAGAACAAATTAACTCTGTGGTACTCGAGGTTTGCTCAAGGCAAATTCCCTTAAGGAAAAGGAGGAGAAGATGCAAACTAGAAAGAGAGGCGCTCCCTATACAGGCGAAGGCAAAGAATAACGGAGCGGCTACAGGAGGCCAATATCTCTGAAATACGTAGGGAGACACTAGTCAGAGAAATAGCAAACATTGAATTAAAACTAAAGGAATCTTACAGGAATCAAGAGACATGGGATGAACTAAAAGCCATAAATGAAATTAAAAGAAACCCAAAGTATTTCTTTTCCTATGCAAAATCAAAGTCGAGAACAACAACCAGTATTGGGCCCCTACTTAAACGGGATGGGTCCTACACAGATGACAGCAAGGAAATGAGTGAGTTACTTAAGTCCCAGTATGACTCAGTTTTTAGCGAGCCACTAACCAGACTGAAAATCGAAAACCTAAATGATTTTTTTATGAGAGTGCCACAGAATTTGACAGACTCATGCTGAGGTCAGTGGTCACGTGTGGTCATACCTGTCCTAAGCTGTCTGGGAATTAGCGTGGGGTGATACCGAGCACATGGCTCACTGCAGTGTTTTAGAATCTCAGGTTGAAGTGTTGAAGAAGGAGGTTCTACTACTCAGGAAGGAAAATAGGAGGCCGAAGCTTGCCTAGATGGGTGTGGGAGTGAGGTGAGATGGTTGGAGCTGGTAAGGAGGAAATGGTTACCAACAGGAAAGTGGCAGCCGCTTTAAGTGGCAAGTGGTTCACAATTCAGGAAGAAGGAAGATAAAGAAGGTTAATAGTGAAGATGTGAAGGTAGGAAAACGATTCTCTGTTCTCCAGGACGAGTGTACTTCAGTGGTCAGTGAGGTTAAAGGTACCACTGACTCCCCTGCTAATCAAGGTAAGAATATTCTGATTGTGGGAGACTCTCAGGTAAGATATATGGACCGTGCCTTTTGTAACAGAGACAGGAAGGTCAGACAGAGGTGTGCCTCCCAGGAGCTGGTATTGGTACATAGTCAGCAGGTTGGATAATATTATGTCAGGTAATGGGAACAAGCCTATTATCTGTCTTAGTGCTGGTGGTAATACATTGGGAAGGGCAAAGACAGGAGCTACTAGATAAGTATAGGTCAGCCATGAAGTCGTTAGGTTTTAAGGGAGGTATCCCAATCATATGTAGCATTTGCCTAGAAAGGGAGTGGGCAATGAATGGATGTCTAGGGCAATTGGTATAAATTGCTGCTAGACAGGTACTGCAAGGAACTTGCAATTCCATTCATTGATAACTGGGACAAATTCTATGGCAAACGATATGTATGCAAGGGATGGGGTTCATCTTCTGGGGCTGGAGTGGTTGCATT
>WNWK01059249.1:0-10238 GCA_009830355.1 Cherax destructor | reverse complement strand
CACTGCCTTGCTTTCACATATTATTCCCTCCGAAACAGTATCTCCTGCTAACTGTTTCTCGTTGATCCACACCAACAACAACCTTTCCACATTTTCCAGCACTTGTGGTCTCTGTTTTGTGATCACAGATGCCTTTTGCAACAACAGCTTCCTTGATTTTACTTGAATATTTCTTATCCACAATGGTAGCGATGGTAGAATAGGGTTTACCATACAGCCTGGCTAGCTCACTGATACGCACTCCACTTTCATATTTTTCTATTATCTCCTTCTTCACTTCTATCGATATATATTTCTGTTCCTCTTGCCACAGGCTTAGCACTAGGATCTTTCCTTGGACCCATGGTAGCTTATTTAGCAGTTGCAAGCACTAAAAACAGCAGTGGAATAATGACAATATACTGGTATGAATGCGTGGGTGTGGGTGGGTGGTCGCCCGCTTGTAAACAATAGCACTGACGCTCCCTGAGTGCGCGTCAGCTGGGCGCAAGCGGACAGGTCCGGTACGAATGTCGGTAAACGAAGCAAACATCGTAGTTACAACAAATTTCTTACGTTATAAATATCGGTTACCGAAAATAACGTAAGATGATAACATCGTAAGCCGGGGTTCCACTGTATATTGTTTTTTGTTGGGTCCCTGGTCATGTTGACGTACAGGGCAATGAACAGGCAGACACTGCTGCGCGGTCAGCAGTACATGACCTTCCAGTTTCATATAGAGGTGTTCATTTTATGGACTATTTTGCGGTCATTGCTACCCACCTTCGCACCCGTTGGCAACAATGCTGGTCTGACCTACTAAATAACAAACTTCATTCTATTAAACCGAGTATAGGTTTCTGGCCTTCTTCTTGTCACCAATGTCGAGGTTGTATACTACACTCTCCCTTCTTCGCATTGGCCACACTCGTCTTACGCACAGGTATCTCATGGAGAGGCTACCTGCCCCTCTCTGTGAGCATTGTCAGGTTCCAGTGTCTGTTCGACATATTCTGTTGGACTGTCCACTTTATCAACAAGCTCGCAGAATTTACCTCCAACGGCGTCTTCGCTCTGCGGCCCTTTCTTTACCTTCCCTTCTTGCAGATGGACCCTCCTTTAATCCTGACTCTCTCATTGACTTTTTTACAGAAACTGACTTACTACACAAACTCTGAAGATTATACCTCTAGCACCTCCCTCAGTCCCTTCTACCTCGATCTTTTGCTACCCTCCACCCCTGCACTATCCACCGTCATCTTGCACTCCATACCCTACTAATCGTCCATCTCCCTCTTACAACCCACTCTCCCTGCATCCTACAATAACCTGCAGCGCTGTATAACCCCTGTGGTTTAGCGCTTCTATTTGATTATAATAATAATCTGCGGCCCTTTCTTTACCTTCCCTTCTTGCTGATGGACCCTCCTTTAATCCTGACTCTCTCGTTGACTTTTTGACAAACTGACTTACTACACAAACTCTGAAATATACCTCTTGCACCTCACTCAGTCTCTTCTACCTCGATCTCTTGCTACCCTCTCTTCCTGCACTATCCACTGTCCTGCTGCACTCCATACCCTACTAATCATCCATCTCCCTCTTACAACCCACTCTCCCTGCATCCTACAATAACCTGCAGCGCTGTATAACCCCTGTGGTTAAGCGCTTCTATTTGATTATAATAATAATAATAATAATCCTTCCTTCCTGAAAACTCCAGGTATTGTGTTGCTTTTATTCTGGCCCTATGCACCGGCCTGGTATTGTTTGTCACCAGGATTCTGTAACAGTCAACAGCTGTCATCACTCCACTGGAAGTACCTCTTAGTTGTTACTCATTTTTTTTTTTTTTAAACACAGGCTATTTTCCACCGAGGCTGGGCAACCCGAAAAAAAAAACTTTCATCATCACTCACTCATTATGGAGGTTATTATTTGTGCATGAAAGATATTAATTTTTATGGGAATGAATGTGAGGCAACCAGCGTCATGGCTCATTTAGTGACTGATAAAAATGATTCAAAAAGGTGTCGGTGCATGCACACACTTTCATAGCTTGCTTAAATGTCAACATCATAGTAAAAGGAGAAATACCATGGAACGTGTCATTAATTTAAGTGCCACACGGGCTGAAACAGGTCCAGCTTCTTCAACGTTTGAGGAATTTTTGCAAGATATTCAGAAGTTTTTCCTGACTTTGACATCAGTCACATAAACTGTTGGTGTATGTTAACCTAAGGAGCCATACAGAGGAACCCCCAAGGTACTGTCTCACTTTCAGAAAACTATACAGGTTCTGTTGCAAGTGACTTTGGTAAGTTTAACTTTGGAGTACACTTACTATGAGGAGAACAATTTTACACCACTTAGTGTATTCCTACATGAGGATAGGGAAATTCAACTATTTTTCATCTTGATCCACTTCCCCAAAAAAACTGTCTTGTGAAGTACTTGACCCTACCTATTACTAGACCATTTAGTTAATATTCCAGTTAAATAATCATTTGATAAAGGAAGCCAATACTGAAGCTGTTAGTGATTTTCCTTGGAGGCTATAGAGTATGTACCTAATGCTTTTGTAATAAGCTACTGACAAGTTCTTTTGTATATTTAGAGGTGAACTTCAGATTGCTTCACCAGATTTGCTTCAACCTTGAAACTGGGTTTGTATTGCTGTTATATAGTACTGCATATGGCATTCTGCTGTATTGTAACTTCCATATTAGTTGCATCTTGGAAACTGTTTGTCTAGTGTCTGGCACTTTTTCTTCATCAGAACATATTCAGAGTTGTTGGATGTTTAGTTGGCTGCACTTAATGTCATATTATTAGGTTTTACACAATCTTAAATGTAGGCCCTAGAAACTTTTTCATTCCATGTATTCCACATTCTCTTCATTCATCTGCACAGTTCAATGTTGCTTTTTATTATTCCACAGAAAATACTCCAGTAGTCATCAACTTTTAAAGATTAGTCTTATTCCTGATGTCAGACTTAGTTTTGCATGAATTGCTGTGCCTAATTTTGACTTTTTTTTTTTTTTTTTTACACAGTTTCTAGAACAAGTTGTATTTGTCCATTTCTTACAAAATTTAATATGATTTTTTGTATTATAAATTGGCAGAAGACTTGTGAGGACCTGGGAGCCTTTGGCTCCTAAATCATTGTATTCTGTGCAGGTTTTCAACTGAAGGTTTGTACGTTATTATTACAAATTATATATTTTGAACACTTAACAAAGCTACTAGTTTTTATTGTATCCTATCATGAAATTTATTCACAAACTTGGAGGTACATTGTTATAATGTTTGTCACTCTGTGAGCAGCCAAGTTTACATGCTGGGAGAACTCTAGACTTCGTGGATTCCTTGGGCTGCACTGGGAAGTCCCCTTCTGTGTTTTAACTCAGAATGGGAGGCTCAGATCTAACCCAACTGGATTGATTGACTGTCCTTCCTTCAGAGACCTTATTCACTGCTCAAGCAGTATTTTGAAGGGAATGCAATCTGTGCTATGGCTAGTAATAGCCCCTTGCCTTTCTCTGTAAACCAGTGCGGGCAGGGGGGACGAATATTTTCTGTTACTCAAGTGGAGGTGAATTTTGACCGAGTCAGCCAGTTTTTGCTAATACAGGGGCACCCTTCCTATTATATACTATAACATTAATTTAAGCCTGTAGAGGATTCTCAATGTTTTCAACAGTACAGGATATATGACCCTATTGGGTTTAATTCTTAGTTTTTTTTTTTTTTTCCAACAAGTCGGCCATCTCCCACCGAGGCAGGGTGACCCAAAAAGAAAGAAAAAATCCCCAAAAAGAAAATACTTTCATCATCATTCACCACACTTTCATCATACTTTCACCACACTCATACATAATCACTGTCTTTGCAGAGGTGCTCAGATATGACAGCTGAGAATATTCCCTCCCAGCTGTCACTATCCCAGACCCCTCCTTTAAAGTACAAGCGTTGTATTTTCCATTTCCAGGACTCAAGTCCAACTAAATCAATTAACTGGTTTCCCTGAATCCCTTCACAAAATGTTACCCTGCTCACACTCCAACAGCTCGTCAGGTCCCAAAAACCATTCGTCTCATTCACTCCTTTCTAACACGCTCACACATACTTGCTGGAAATCCAAGCCCCTCGCCCACAAAACCTCCTTTACCCCTACCCCGCCTTCCTTCCCCTACAGATATATACGCTCTCCAAGTCATTCTACTTTGATCCATTCTCTCTAAATGACCAAACCACTTCAACAACCACTCTTCAGCCCTCTGACAAATACTTTTAGTAACTCCACACCTCCTAATTTCCACATTTTGAATTTTCTGCATAATATTTACACCACACATTGCCCTTAGACAGGACATCTCCACTGCCTCCAGCCTCCTCCTCGCTGCAGCATTTGCAACCCATGCTTCACACCCATATAAGAGTGTTGGTACCACTATACTTTCGTACATTCCCTTCTTTGCCTCCATGGATAACGTTTTTTGTCTCCACAGATACCTCAACGCACCACTCACCTTTTTTCCTTCATCAATTCTATGGTTAACCTCATCCTTCATAAACCCATCCGCTGACATGTCAACTCCCAAATATCTGAAAACATTTACTTCTTCCATAATCCCTCTCTCCAATGTAATATCCAAGTTTTCTTTATTTAAATCGTTTGGTACCCTCATCACCTTACTCTTATCTATGTTCACTTTCAACTTTCTACCTTTACACACACTCCCAAACTCGCCACTAACCTTTGCAACTTTTCTTTAGAATCTCCATAAGCACAGTATCATCAGCAAAAAGTAACTGTGTCAACTCCCATTTTGCATTTAATTCTCCATAATTTAATCCCACCCCTCTCCCCAACACCCTTGCATTTACTTCTTTTACAACCCCATCTATAAATATATTAAACAACCATGGTGACATTACACATCCCTGTCTAAGACCTACTTTTACCGGGAAGTAATCTCCCTCTCTCCTACACACCCTAACCTGAGCCTCACTATCCTCATAAAAACTCTCTACAGCCTTCAGTAACTTACTACTTATTCCATACACTTGCAACATTTGCCACATTGCTCCCCTATCCACTCTATCATATGCCTTTTCTAAATCCATAAATGCAATAAAAACTTCTCTACCTTTATCTAATTACTGTTCACATATATGCTTCACTGTAAACACTTGATCTACACATCCCCTACCCACTCTAAAGCCTCCTTGCTCATCTGCAATCCTACTCTTTGTCTTACCTCTAATTCTTTCAATAATAACTCTGCCATACACTTTACCTGGTATACTCAGTAAACTTATTCCCCTATAATTTTTACATTCTCTTTTATCCCCCTTTCCTTTATATAAAGGAACTATACATGCTCTGTGCCAATCCCTAGGTACCTTCCCCTCTTTCATACATTTATTAAACAAAAATACCAACCACTCTAGCACTATATCTCCCCCCTGCTTTTAACATTTCTGTCATGATCCTGTCAGTTCCAGCTGCTTTACCCTCTTTCATTCTACGTAATGCCTCACACACCTCCCCCACACTCACATCCTGCTCTTCTTCACTCCTAAACGATGTTGTACCTTCCTGGCCAGTACATGAAATTACTGCCTCCCTTTTTTCATCAACATTTGAAAGTTCCTCAAAATATTCCCGCAATCTACCCAATACCTCCAGCTCTCCATCTACTAACTCCCTTACTTTGTTTTTAACTGACAAATCCATTCGTTCCCTAGGCTTTTTTACCTTGTTTATCTCGCTCCAAAATTTTTCCTTGTTTTCAGAAAAATTTCTTGACAGAGCCTCTCCCATTCTTTCATCTGCTCTTCTTTTACACTCTCACCACTCTCTTCACCTTTCTTACTCTCCATATACTCTGCTCTTCTATTAACACTTCTGTTTTGTAAAAGTCTCTCATAAGCTACCTTTTTCTCTTATCACACCCTTTACTTCTTCATTCCACCACTCACTCCTCTTTCCTCCTGCACCCACCCTCCTATAGCCACAAACTTCTGCCCCACATTCTAATACTGCATTTTTAAAACTATCCCAACTTTCTTCAACCCCCCCACTACTCATACTTGCACTAGCCCACCTTTCTGCCAATATAGTTGCTTATATCTCACCCTAACTTCCTCCTCCCTTAGTTTATACACTTTTACCTCTCTCTTACTTGCTGTTGCCATTTTCTTTTTGTCCCATCTACCTTTTACTCTAACTGTAGCTACAACTAAATAATGATCCGATATATCCGTTGCCCCTCTATAAACATGTACATCCTGAAGCCTACCCATCAACCTTTTATCCACCAATACATAATCTAACAAACTACTTTCCTTATGTGCTATATCATACCTTGTATATTTATTTATCCTCTTTTTCATAAAATATGTATTACTTATTACCAAACCTCTTTCTACACATAGCTCAATTAATGGTTCCCCATTTACATTTACCCCTGGCTCCCCAAATGTACCTACTACTCCCTCCACAACATTTTTACCCACTTTAGCATTAAGATCCCCAACCACAATTACTCTCTCACTTGGTTCAAAACTCACTGCACACTCACTCAACATTTCCCAAAATCTCTCTCTACACTTCTCTCTTCTCCAGGTGCATAAACACTTACTATAACCCACTTTTCACATCCAACCTTTATTTTACTCCACATAATCCTTGAATTTATACATTTATATTCCCTCTTTATCTGCCATAACTGATTATTCAACATTATTGCCACTCCTTCTTTAGCTCTAACTCTATTTAAAACCCCTGACCTAATCCCATTTATTTCTCCCCACTGAAACTCTCCTACCCCCTTCAGCTTCGTCTCACTTAAAGCCAGGACATCCAGCTTTTCATTCATAACGTCTACAATCATCTCTTTCTTATCATTCGCACAACATCCACGCACCTTCAAACATCCCACTTTGACAGTTTTCTTCTTTTTCTTTTTAGTAAATCTATACAGGTAAAGGGGTTACTAGCCCATTGTTCCCAGCATTTTAGTGTACTTTTACAACATGCATGGCTTACGGAGGAAAGATTCTTATTCCACTTCCCCATGGATATGAAAGGAAAAGCAATAAGAACAAGAACTATTAACCCTTTCAGGGTCGAGACCCCGATTCTTAATTCTCTCTCAGGGTCGAAACATTTTTTAATTTTTTTTTTTTTCTTATGAAATGATAGAGAATCTTTTTCCGATCATAACGCCACCAAAATTATGAAATTTGGTTGAAAACTACGGAATTACTCTCTCGCGAAGTTAGCGGTATCAATGCTATTTACGCATCGGCGATTTCGCCGACTTTGAGCCCTATTTTCGGCAAATTCCAATGTTTCAGTCTACTACAATTATAGCTATTTCACTAGAACTCCATTTCTTCTATCGATTGAGTACAAGAAACCGCCAATTTACCGGTTTCAACTACCCAATAAGGTGGTCAGAAATTGGCAATTTGTCCAATTTCACACAAATTTCAAAAGATGCCAATTTCAAAATAGGGTCCAGAATAAATGAGACAGACATTCCTGGCACTCGAATAACATTTTATCTGTCCATTAGTCACGTCTCCAGGCCCCTCTTACATTACTTTTGCTTTCCATTTTTAATTTTTATTCTCACAATAAATTGAAGATTTATTATTATGTATACTACTGCATCATTGTAAAAACGGTATAAATGACATCAGCACACTTGTGCAAGAATATTAGAGTCGCCAGTTGATGTGTATTGTACGTGTGGCGTGATTTGTTTACTCTTGAACATCGCCAAAAATCGAACATTTTCGCTACTTTGCGCTCAATTTCTAGGTACTTGTCATTGAGAAACCAATCACAATTATCTCTATTTCTCTAATATATCTTCCATTCTATCAAATGAGACCAAGAAAACGAGAATATAATCATAAATACCATACGAAAATAGACTGCAAATTCGCTGTTTTAAACTAAAAATACGGTCTGTTTTTTTTTTCCTCATTATGCACTGTGTGGTGCATGATTTTTTTTATACTGCGCGCACTGACCGCACAGACCCATTCTCTCACATCTAGGCCTACCAGCCTGTTTCTGCTTGATTTGAGGGCGCTAGAATTTAGGCGTACTAGTACGTCAAATGCCCTGGCATGTAAGCCGTACTAGTACGTCAAAAACCCTCAAAGGGTTAAGATAAAATCAAAGAAAACTCAGATGAGTGTGTATACATAAATGTGTACATGTATGTGTAGCGTGACCTAAGTGTAAATAGAAGTAGCAAGACGTACCTGAAATCTTGCATGTTTATGATACAGAAAAAAGACACCAGCAATCCTACCATCATGTAAAACAATTACAGGCTTTCGTTTTACACTCACTTGGCAGGACGGTAGTACCTCCCTGGGTGGTTGCTGACTACCAACCTACTACCTATATATTTACCTATATATTTACCTATATATATATTTACAATTATTTTTTTTTATTAAGAGGCAGTTTAATAATTGCTCTTGTGCTGCCCAGAGAAATGTTTTCGTACAACTGCTCGGTGCCTTCCATAATGTTCCTGGTCTTTCTCATTCTTATTATGACAATGTAATTTTTTGGAATTATTTGTTAATATAATAATGTAAAGGAAATCTGCAGGACATTTGAGTCTTCTGTTTTGTCATCTTTGGACAACAAATATTCCAAGTGCTGTACACTCAGATAATTGTTAAAATAGCCAGGTGATGCTAACCTTGGTGGTGGCAACAAAATTTTGTATTCATGCACAATGGAGTTCTGTCCATTTACACGTTTAGTACCTGTCCATGAAAATATTAATTTGCTGAATAAACCATGTTTCCTGAGCCAGCAGGACCTGACCTCCCTTTCCTTGAATTAAACCTGATTGCCATCCATTCTTTAGTCAGTGCACAATCCCTGTAGGTTAGTGTTTTCCCCTTTGAACACTAGTTTGCTTTAGTTACTGAGTGATCTACAAGAAGTACTTGTATTCCTGTATCATATCTCTTGCTACCTCTGTCAGTGTAAGCTAAAGGCCTAGTAGCTGTACCTTAAAATATTTGATAGGTATAGGTGGTGCCTCTCAACTCCCTCATGAGACCTAGGAGCTATAACTCAGCTCCTCCATGAGGTCCAGGAGCCAGATATCAACAGCTTCAAGAAGACTGGGAGTTTGAAGGATGCTCTTAAGAAGCCTGTAACAGAACACCCTAATAGACCAAGGAACTGCAGATTAGGATTTGTAAACAAGTGCCAGAATTCAACCCATTTATTATAAATCTAAAAGACTAATCACTCTTTGAAACTTGCCAGGAAATTTCCATTGAGTTTTATGCACAAACTAAATGCCTAAGAGGAGTGGAGACTGGCTTTCATTTAAATTTTACTGTTTCTGGGGATAACCTTAAGTGAGATTCCTTGATGCTGTTGAGGGGCTCTTAATACAAGGAATTGGACCAGATTTTCCCTTCCTTGGATTGATGCTGATTCCTTCTGTTTTTCCAAGTGCTGTATGACCTCCATTGGTTTTGCACTATCAACACATATGTAATTTGAATAGTAATAATATTGCAGAGGATGTGCTAGAGTAGTGGTTTTCAGACTTTGAAACCTGCAAACTTTTTTATAAAAAATCCCAAAATCTTGACGAAAAGGTATAATTTTAGAGTAGGCTTTTGGATGTACATGTCTTAGGTGGATGCTGGTAGGGGGCTCTTGAATTGAGTTGGAATGTTTTCCATTTACCCAGGTGCTGTATAACCCCCTATGAGTAGTGCTCTTCCCCGTGAATGTAATGATAATGATGTCTCCATTTCTTTACCTCTTCAAGGGGGGCTCCTTGCTGTGGTGAAGAGGCTCTTGGTCTGAGGAATTGGACCTTTTGGTCTTCTTCCTCAGACCGAACCTAATTACCCCCCAATGCCCCCTCCCTTTTCCCATTTTCCCCATCCTCCCTTTTTCCCTTTCCTCCTCTTCCTCCTCTTCCTCCTCATCCCTCCCTTATTTCCTTCCCATTTTTTAACCTGGGAGCTTCCCTCCACAGGCATTCTAGTTCCTAGGTAGGGGGAAGGGTATCGTGGTCCATCCCATTCCGTTGAGGTCCTTGGTGGTGGTGTAGTTTGCCGTGGAATCTGGATCGCCTGGGGATGTCCCGTTCCCTCTCCGGTCTCCGGGAGTGGCCTTGGGTATCTTTCGGGCGACGGGTGTATCTCTGGAGGCCACCTTTCGGATTCGGGGTGGTGGC
>WNWK01059248.1:0-10238 GCA_009830355.1 Cherax destructor | reverse complement strand
AAGATTAAAATAAAGAGTGAATTGTGTTTTGATCTTGAATTAACGAAGAAAACAAAGATATTAGACAAGACATAACCCTGTGGCCGTAATGAAGTGTTACTTTGTACACATAAAAGATGTAAACATAAGTTTGTGTGACTGACTGACTTGACTGACTGACTGACTGACTTGACTGACTGACTTGACTGACTGAATGACTGACTGAGTGACTGACTAACTTGACTGACTGACTGACTGACTGAATGACTTGACTGACTGACTGAATGACTTGACTGACTGACTGAATGACTTGACTGACTGACTGAATGACTTGACTGAATGACTTGACTGACTGACTGAATGACTTGACTGACTGACTGAATGACTTGACTGACTGAATGACTTGACTGACTTACTGAATGACTTGACTGACTTACTGAATGACTTGACTGACTTACTGAATGACTTGACTGACTTACTGAATGACTTGACTGACTTACTGAATGACTTGACTGACTTACTGAATGACTTGACTGACTTACTGAATGACTTGACTGACTTACTGAATGACTTGACTGACTTACTGAATGACTTGACTGACTTACTGAATAACTTGACTGACTTACTGAATGACTTGACTGACTTACTGAATGACTTGACTGACCTACTGAATGACTTGACTGACCTACTGAATGACTTGACTGACCTACTGAATGACTTGACTGACTTACTGAATGACTTGACTGACCTACTGAATGACTTGACTGACCTACTGAATGACTTGACTGACCTACTGAATGACTTGACTGACTTACTGAATGACTTGACTGACTTACTGAATGACTTGACTGACTTACTGAATGACTTGACTGACTTACTGAATGACTTGACTGACTTATTTAATGACTTGACTGACCTACTGAATGACTTGACTGACTTACTGAATGACTTGACTGACTTACTGAATGACTTGACTGACTTACTGAATGACTTGACTGACTTACTGAATGGCTTGACTGACTTACTGAATGGCTTGACTGACTTACTGAATGGCTTGACTGACTTACTGAATGGCTTGACTGACTTACTGAATGGCTTGACTGACTTACTGAATGGCTTGACTGACTTAAAGTTAGACACTCAGTTCAACCATCGACTTCAGTTCAAGAACTTCTACTATCCACCTCAGCCCAGTAGGGCCACACCATCCATATCCACTCTTCACTACCATCCACAAACATCATTACCCACAATTTAAGGTAAGAAATACTATTATTTCTATTGCATTTGTAGTCTTAAGCAGTAATAGATCATGACAATGCACTACAATTACATATCCACCTCAGCTCAGTAGGGCCACACCATCCATATCCACTCTTCACTACCATCCACAAACATCATTACCCACAATTTAAGGTAAGAAATACTATTATTTCTATTGCATTTGTAGTCTTAAGCAGTAATAGATCATGACAATGAACTAAAATTACATATTCGCCATCAATTTTTGCAAGATATGTTGGTCTAAAAAAACTTGTTTGGCTTTTTGGGGACTCTCAAACACGTAACCCTATTTTTCCCATAAGTTCTGTTAATTATTTAAGACGAAATTATCTAACACGACTTTTTCAGGAACGTAACTATCGTGCTAAATGACGTTCTACTGTATGCTGGTCGGTTCCTTCGTTGTCTCGCCTTGCAGGTAATTGTTTGACCTGTTCATGATAGTTGCAGAAGGAATCCCGCTCCTTCTGGTAGAGCTGCTGGAGGTCCAGTCTTCACTCAGATTCTGGTTAGTTTTCTTCCACTTGGTATATGGACAGGTACTGGTGCTACAAGTGCACCTCCCTCGTAGTGTTGTGTGGTCTGTCAGTAAACGTTTCCTCATGGTCGAGGTCCAAGAGCTTGTCTGTGGGTGACTGCTCTTGTGTGGTCTTTAAGTTTGTACTTTGTTGAAATAGAGTTGATGTCCATCCGACCTGAGCGGTCGAGTGACCCCCCCCCCTTCCTACACACACAAACCATGTTTTTTTTGTCTATACCTTCAACTTATAAGCTGACGCTTTGTTGCGTCCTTGATTGTAATTGAGAATTTAAAAGTAAAGTTACCAAAATACTTGATGGATAGTTCCATAGAGTAACTTCTTATTAGTCCATTTATTTATTTATATACGTATTCTCATGTTTAATGTTTTTTTTTTGTATTTCAACAGTTATGAGCTTACGTGTTAGCTAGACTGATGATGCGGAGTGTTGAGCTAAGGTGGAGTGTCATGACCACTCTTCAGTTATACACCTTGAAGCCACTCCAGCTGCTAGGATAGGATTATCACCTCTTTACTGCTGCCTTCTATTATTCTCCATATACAAAAGCAAGTTATGCCTGGCTGCTATATCGGCGATGCCTGTACCACCACAACATTAACCTGGCGTTGTATGGAGTCCCCGCACTGTTAACTACACTGCCCTTGTACGGAGAAGAAATAGTTATCAAAAATGGAGCCGCAGTAGTACTTTGTTTATATGTTAAATGAGAGTATCTCCTGTGTAATGCGAGATAAATTTGGACATCAAGTAAGAAGTTTCTAAACTTTATCATTATTGTGTTCATATTCCAGTAATTTTACTATATGTAGGAGGTTTTTGGCTTCTGATATTCTGTTTGGTGCGACCTGTGGTCGTGAGGGGGAGGTGTTACGGGTATACCCTCGCCCAATATTTTATATTGTGTGTATTTTTATCATAATGGTATATTGGAGATATTTCCGTTATTAGCTAAAACGAAAATGTCTTACTTTATACTATTATTTGATTTAGCTATGTTTTAGGTAGGATGTTACATTGTAATTTTATGTTTTACAATGTTAAGTTTTACTGTGCCGGTCATGTAGTGGGAGACCACTAGTCATACTCCCGGTTACTTGTTTACGTACCAGCCGGCCTCCCCCCTCTGTCACGTGACCGACCTAACTTGAGCTTACCACACCGTGGTATTGGCAGTAGGTTCACACACCCTCTCCTGGTTGGGAGTAGATTCGCTCTCTCTTGACGATCATATACTCTCTCATGAGTTGATCCAGGCTCTCAGCCTTAATACAAATTCCCAACTCAAGGAATATTACTTAGTCTTGACTGATATCTAATATACCTGTGTCGTTATTGAGACTATATCAGTTGCTACACTTTTATAGTGTATCTTTGTTTTACACTGAAAGAGAACTTTGTAACATACTCTAAGTATTTATGTATGTATTAAAGGGCATGACTTTTACTAAGTTGGATCAATCTAATAATCCCATTATAAATAAAAGGTGGCTATTTTCTAAAAAAACAATTAAAATAGTCTGAGTCGACATGTTGTTACGAGGGGGCCAAAACAGGCTCATAAATGAAGCCCTGATCGTAACAGCAGATAATTACATTGATGCTGAGAAAGGCGGGGTTAGACATGCAGTCTTAATATCAAGCTTGAAACCACCCAAACATTGTCTTTCAAATTCAAATTCAAATTCAAATTCTTTATTTCATGTAATACAAGGTGGGGGGTACTTATAGTTATACATTAAAGTTGATATTACAAGATGGCCAATAATATGCATAGGTATGCCTAGGCTTTTCAGGCAGTCTTATGATAGGTCTTACCAATAGCTATACAATGAATATACAGATTGTAAGGTTAGGTTAGGTTTACAAAATTTAGGTACTGGAATTTAAACATTGAGAATTTAACAATTAGTATAAAAAGTTAGCAATTAGTTTATATATTAATGATAAAGGTGATATATTGGCATAATATAGTTTCTATATTGGAGTATCTTAGGCAAACTTATGACTAGCTTAAGTATTATGGAGCAATAGTTGTATTAGAATTTTGGTTAGAACTGTGCAAATTAAGGGAATCACAGATATCAATAAGTGTATTTTGCTGTGGTTAGTAATGTGCAAATTAAGGAGAATCACAGATATCAATAAGTGTATTTTGCTGTGGATATGTGCAAGATAAAGTAGTTTTCGTATGGTTAACTACCGGTTGGGTGCGTAAGTGAGATAAGATGTTTTTAACGGTGCTTTTGAAAATGGAGGTTGTGTCTGCAGTTCTAGAGTTTTCAGGCAGGGAGTTCCAGATTTTAGGCCCTTTTATGCGCATTGAATTTTTGTATAGATTTAGTCGGACACGGGAATGTCAAAGAGATGTTTATGTCTGGTATTATGTCTATGGGTCCTGTCACAACTGTCAAGAAAGTGTTTTAGCTCAGGGTTAAAGTTGGAATTAATGGTTCTATAAATGTAGATAGCAGAGTAGTAAGTATGGATGTTCTGGACAGTGAGTAGGTTTAGGTCTTTGAAGAGTGGGGGGGTGTGCTGCCTAGCGTTGGATTGTGTGATAATTCTTACTGCGGCTTTTTGTTGGGTTATTATTGGCTTTAGGTGGGTAATTGCTGTTGATCCCCATGCACAAATGGCATATGTGAGGTAGGGATAGATGAGTGAGTAGGGCTGATTGTGGTACATAATACCGTATCTTAGAGAGGATCCCACAGTTTTGGACACTTTCTTTGTTATGTGTTGGATATGGGTACTGAATTTCAGGCTGCTGTCAAGGTGAAGGCCCAGGAACTTGCCCTCGTTATGTCTAGCAATAGGTGTAGAGTTGATCTTAATGTTTAATTGTGGATAATCTGTTCTGTTGCCAAACATAATATAGAAGGTCTTATCAGTGTTGAGTGTAAGTTTATTAGCTGTCATCCATGTTGATATTTTTATTAATTCATCGTTAACAATGGTATTAAGCGTGGCAAGGTTTGTGTGGGAGATGACATAAGTTGTGTCGTCAGCAAAGAGTATTGGTTTCAGGTGTTGTGATACATTGGGAAGATCATTGATGTATAAGAGGAAGAGCAGGGGACCAAGGACACTTCCCTGCAGTACGCCGGTGTCTAGTGGTAGTGTCGTGGAGGATGTGTCTTTAATAGTGACATACTGGTACCTATTAGTGAGGTAGGATTTGAGGTATGCTAGTGCATGACCTCTTATTCCATAGTGGTCAAGTTTGTGGAGTAGGATGCCGTGGTTTACTGTGTCAAAAGCTTTAAAGTCCTAGTGGATATTCCTTATTTTCAAGTGCTGTGTAAAGCAGGTCTATCATTTTTACTATTGCATCGTTAGTGCTTTTATTTTTCCTGAAGCCAAATTGGCAGGGGTTGAGTATGCTTTGTGTCGTTATAAACGAGTATAATCTCTTGTGCACAAGTTTCTCGAATATTTTGGATAGCAATGGTAGATTTGATATAGGCCTATAGTTATTTACGTCTGTAGGGTCACCACCTTTGTGTATTGGTGTAACCCTTGCTGTTTTGAGTAGTGTTGGGAAGGTGCTAGTTTCTAATGATTTGTTAAAAGTAAAGAAATAGGATATGAAAGGACATGAGCAGCTCGTTTGTATATTAAGGGTGGAACTTGAGACAGATGTCCTGATTTATTTTTAAGTGACTTGATTATCATGGAGACTTCAGTGGGTTCTGTAGGTGCAAGATATAAGGAGGATGGGAAATTCCCATCTAGGTAATCACTTGCTCGGGCATTGGTATCTGGAATTTTACTGGCAAGATTTGATCCTATAGTTGAGAAGAAGTCATTTATCTTGTTTACTGTATCAATAGGCTGTAGTGGTGTTTCGTTTGGTTTAGTTAGGACAATATCCCTATTTTTTTTCAGTTTGTGGGTGCCCATAATCTGTGAGTGTTTTCCAGGTCTTTTTTATATCTCCTCTTGTTTCAGTGAATCTGCTGGAGTAGTACAATTGTTTGGCTTTTTTTATTAGTTTGGTGAGAACTGATGAATAGTGTTTAACAAACTCCTTATGTATGAATCCCGTCTATATTGCTTCTCATATTGATGTTTCTTGTTAATGGATTTTAGTAAGTTGTTAGTTAGCCATGGGCAGCCTAACCGTTTATTCGTAATCTGTTTCATTTTTATAGGACAATGTTTGTTGTATAGTCTATGTAATTTATTAACCCTTTGACTGTCGCAACCCTCAATCCTGTGTGCTCTCCTGTTGTCGCAAAATTTAAAAAAAAAAAAAAAATTATTTTTTTCTTATGAAATGATAGAGAATCGTTTCCCGATGGTAAAGACACCAAAAGTTTGAAATTTGATTGAAAACTCATGGAATTACGCCTCGCGGAAGTTAGTGATCTCGGCATATATACGCATCGGCAATTTCGCGACTTTGAGCCCTATTTTCGATAAATTCCATTGTTCCAGTTGACCAAACTCATAGATATTTCTTTAGAACTCCATTTGTTCTATCGATTGAGTACAAGAAACAACCAATTTATTGATTTCAACTACCCAATAAAGTGATCAGAAATTGGCAATTTGGCCAATTTCATGCAAAATAAAAAAGTTGTCACTTTCAAAATAGGGTCCAGAATAAACAATGCAGACATTCCTGGCACTAAAATAAGATGTTATCTGTTCATTAGTCACGTCTTTAGGCCCCTCTTATATTACTTTTGCTTTCTATTTTGAATTTTTTTCACATAAAAAATAGAAGATTTACCGTTATGCAGACTATTGCATTATTGTAAAAATGGTATAAATAATATCAATGCACTTGTGAAAGAATATCAGACTCACCAATTGATGTGTATTGGATGCGTGGCTTGATTTGTTTACTCTTGAACATTTGCAAAAATCGAACATTTCTCCTACTTTGAGCTCAATTTCAAGGTCGTTTTTATCATAAAACTATTCAAAATCATCTATATTACTGTAGTATGTTGTCCATTCTATCAAATGAGACCATGAAAAAGAGAATACAACCATAAATACTATACGAAAATACACCTCAAAGTCGGCGTTTTAATCCAAAAAAATGGTCAGAGTTTTTTTTCTCTAATTATGTACTGCGTGCTGCAGGATTTTTTTTATACTGCGCACACTGACCACACAGACCCATTCTCTCATATGTGGGCCTACCAGCTTTCTCCCATTTGATTTGAAGCCGCTAGAATTTAGGCGTATTGATACGTCCGAAACAGTGGCTCGTAAGACGTATATATACGACCGAAACAGTCAAAGGGTTAAGAAAGGTGTCTGTCCACTCATCGATACCCTTGGCATTTGGGAATTCTATAGCCCAGTCAACTGTGTCTAGCTCTGTTGTGAAGTTATTTATTGAAGCTTGGTCATGGAGTCGGAATGAAACTTTGGTGTATTCTAGGGGCGGTTTACTAATGTTTGTTAAGAGGAAGGTGGGGTAGTGGTCTGTGGTGCTGTCTGTTATTATCCCCGATTTAAGGGGGGCTAGGATATTGGTCCATATATGGTCGATTATGGTTGCACTCGTATCAGTAAGCCTAGTTGGTTTGGTTATTGTTGGTATGAGAAGTGTGTTGTTCATATTGTTGATGAAATCGGTTACTGGCTGGTCATCTGGTAGGCCAAGGTTGATGTTGAAGTCTCCAGCTAAGATAAGGTGGTGTTTGTTCAATTGGTTGTTAGTTATTTGCGTTTTTAGTTGATCGCTAAAACTTGGGATGTTTGTATGAGGCATCCGGTAAATGGCCCCGATGGTTATGGGAGTCTTAAGGTTTTGTGCAGTAAATTTAGCAAAAATATATTCTCCATATTCATCATTATAGCAAATGGTGTCACAGCAGGATATTTCATTAGAGTAATAGATTGCAATACCTCCCCCCGCTTGATGTGGTCTGCAGTTGTGTATTGCTGTGTATCCTGGCAGCGAGTAGATATCTATTGTATCCTGCTTAAGCCAGGTTTCAGTAAGGACAATACATGTGAAGGTTGTTTTTAGGGAACCAAGGAGGGCAAGGAGGTCATAAGAACATAAGAACATAAGAAAGGAGGAACACTGCAGCAGGCCTCTTGGCCCATACTAGGCAGGTCCTTCACAATCCATCCCACTAACAGAATAATTGCCAAACCTAATTTTCAATTCTACCCAAGAAATAAGCTTGAAGATTCTATTAACTCAAGTGCGAGTCCCACTCAAATCCAACCTCTCACTCATGAATTTATCCAACCTAAATTTGAAACTACCCAAGGTCCTAGCTTCAATGACCCTACTAGGCAGACTGTTCCACTCATCAACTACCCTATTTCCAAACCAATATTTTCCTATATCCTTTCTAAATCTAAACTTATCCAATTTGAATCCATTATTGCGGTTCTCTTGGAGAGATATCCTCAAGACCTTATTTATATCCCCCTTATTAATACCCATCTTCCACTTATATACCTCGATCATGTCTCCCCTCATTCTATGTCTTACAAGTGAATGTAATTTTAGGGTCTTCAATCTTTCTTCGTAAGGAAGATTTCTAATGCTATGTATTAATTTAGTCATTCTACGCTGAATGTTTTCTAACGAATTTATGTCCATTCTGTAATATGGAGACCAGAACTGAGCTGCGTAATCTAGGTGAGGCCTTACTAATGATGTATAAAGCTGTAATATAACCTCTGGACTTCTGTGCTAACACTTTGATATAAATCCCAGTAATCTATTTGCCTTATTACGTACGCTTAGGCATTGCTGTCTTGGTTTAAGGTTGCTGCTTACCATCACCCCCAAGTCCTTCTCGCAATCTGTATGGCTAAGTTCTACGTTATTTAACTTATAAGTGCTTGGGTTATGGACACTCCTGAGCTTCAGAACCTTGCATTTATCTACATTGAACGCATCTGCCACTTTTCTGACCACGAATTAAGTTTGTCTAAATCTTCCTGAAGTTCTATGACATCTATGTTTGAATCAATTATCCTACCTATCTTCGTGTCGTCGGCGAATTTGCTCATATCACTAGTAATTCCCTCATCAAGGTCATTGATATATATTATAAATAACAATGGGCCTAAGACTGATCCCTGTGGAACACCACTTGTTACAAGTCCCCATTCGGATTTAACCCCATTTATGCACACTCTGCTTCCTATTGGTGAGCCATGACTCGATCCATGACAGCACTTTTCCCCCAATGCCATGAGCTGCCACTTTCTTTAACAGTCTCTGTGCGGTACTCTATCAAAAGCCTTACTAAAGTCTAAATAAACAATCGAATTCTTTTATCGTGATCAACAGCCTCAAAAGCTTTACTGAAGAAGGTTAATAAATTAGATAGGCAGGAACGGCCCTCGTGAATCCATGCTGGGTATCATTAATCAAATTATGGTTATCTAGATGGCTTCTAATATCAGCTATAATTGACTCTAGTAATTTGCCTACAATTGAGGTCAGGCTTATTGGGCGGTAGTTTGACGGTAGTGACTTGTCCCCTGCTTTAAAAATAGGAATTACATTAGCCATCTTCCACATATCAGACACTACACCTGTTATACTTTTAGTAGTGTTTAGGACAGTGTGGGCTTGTGATGCTGTGTAGTAGAGGCAGTTATTTTCCAGTAAATTTTGAATGGGTGTTCGATTAAATAGGTTTAGATCAGGGTCGACGTGATCATTCATCATTTAGGTTAAATAGTGATTTTGTTATATCATGTATAGTGTGGTGAGTTATAGTACTGATATCTGTTGTAAGGGGATGTTTTGGTAAGTATATAACTAATGCACATTGGTCAAATAGAGTATAGTAACAAATAAACATAGTGGTCTTGGTATTGTGTATGTATTAAGCTAGTATGAAATAAAAATTAGATATAAACTAATAAGATACAATTATCAAAAACAATGTAGCACCAATGAGTTTGGTATTGGTTATGTATTAAGCTAGAATGAAATATAGTACAGTAAAATTAAAGAAAAATTTAGATATAAACTAATAAGATTAAATTACTTATAACAATGTAGCACCAATGAGTTTGGTAATGGTTATGTATTAGGCTAGAATGAAATAAAGTACAGTAAAATTACAAATATAGATAAACTACTAAGTTTAAATTACAAAATTGTGTAGTACCAATGAGTTTGGTGTTGGTTATTCAATAAGCTAGAATGTAATTAGGTGAACTAGATATTACCTATGATATTAATAGATAATAAGATAGTTGTAGTACAAGACTGTTACTTGTAATTGCACTAGAAAATAGTTGCAATAGAAATAAAGGTATAATACAGGTTTATAAAAAAAATATAATAAAAAATAAACAGGGGCAAAGAATGGTATACAGTAGATATTAAAATAAGTAAAATGGGATTTTTAACAGGTTATTAAAAAGTATAATTGGTAAGGATAGGGCAATGATGTTGCAGCTGTGTATGGAAGCTTGGATCTTTG
>WNWK01059247.1:0-10239 GCA_009830355.1 Cherax destructor | reverse complement strand
GCTTCCTCCAAAACATTACTTATTTATCATAATTAATTTAGAAATTTCTGAGGAAATTATAAGGAGGATGTGATGTGCACTGATCCAGACGTCGTCTTTCCCAGCAGGGAATTTTGCTTTGCTTATTTTTTTTTTTTTTTTTTTTTTTGCATATCAGTGATATTATATACCGAAAATTGTTTTAATAACAAACAATATGATGTTTATGGGATTTTATTGTGAAGATTTTTCGTCCACCAGTAACATTTTTTTTTTTCGTTAAATTTTCATATTTATCACAAGAGTAGCATCTTTATTCTTAACTGAGGACTATTTTTCTATCGTCTTATACAAAGCTTAATTGAAATTATTCTGCAGATATGAAGGACTTAAATAACAGTTTAGTTTATGTAGTTGGTGCCTGGAAGCGTTCCAAGGAGCTCTCTTGGGCGCTCATCTGCTGCCTCGAAACCTTGATTACCCGGACAAATTTATGTGTAGTAGCTGGTGCGGGCGGTCGCATGACTGATCCCGGGAAACTGATGCGTACGATCAGTGTGTTGGAGAAAATCTCGTCCTTGATGGATCTGTGGATTAACTGAGTCGGTGCAATTTCACGTGTCTGGAGCATAAGACATTTTGAAAACAGAGATCATTAAGGTAAATTCGGTATATGATACAACATAGGGACTTTTCACTGTCAAGTACAAATACCGCATGACTGAGTCGTTAAAAATGTTTGTTTACATGCCGGAACAGCAAACAATGCCAGCAGGGTGAACACTGATGATGGATCTAACCTTGACATGTAAAAGAGGCTCATTAAGTTATGACAAGTCAAGCTACGTGTTACACGAACTTGCCTCAAGAACTGTACGGATCACCCCCTTTCCCCTTCATCCCCATCACAATCCTCTCAGTCCCCTGACGACACCAAAATTAGAGACTTGTTTGACATTCCTCATCTTCCTCCTGATAAGAAAGAAGGAAGACGACGAGGAACAAAAACAAACTATCATTAGCCTCAGGTGTGATATATCCTGCTGACATCTTTAGTTTGGTTTACATTCTCGGTGTTATGTATACAAGACAGTGTTGAGTAACACTCGGTGTTATGTATACTGTACAAGACAGTGTTGAGTAACACTCGGTGTTATGTATACTGTACAAGACAGTGTTGAGTAACACTCTCGGTGTTATATATGCTGTACAAGACAGTGTTGAGTAACACTCTCGGTGTTATGTATACTGTACAAGACAGTGTTGAGTAACACTCGGTGTTATGTATACTGTACAAGACAGTGTTGAGTAACACTCGGTGTTATGTATACTGTACAAGACAGTGTTGAGTAACACCCCGGTGTTATGTATACTGTACAAGACAGTGTTGAGTAACACTCTCGGTGTTATATATGCTGTACAAGACAGTGTTGAGTAACACCTCGGTGTTATATATGCTGTACAAGACAGTGTTGAGTAACACTCGGTGTTATGTATAATGTACAAGACAGTGTTGAGTAACACTCGGTGTTATGTATACAATACAAGACAGTGTTGTGTAACACTCGGTATTAGTGTTTCTCATGAATATCATTGTTAGACAAGACTGCTTGGTACTCTGGTAAATTGTACTGAACACTGAAAAGTTGCTATGGTAATTATTGTCACATGAAACTGGTAATACTGTCTTCTCAGTGTCACTGTGACCACACTGTCTTCTCAGTGTCACTGTGACCACACTGTTTTCCCTCAGTGTCACTGTGACCACACTGTCTCTCAGTGTCACTGTGACCACACTCCCTTTCCCTCAGTGTCACTGTGAGCACACTGCCTTCTCAGTGTCACTGTGAGCACACTGCCTTCTCAGTGTCACTGTGAGCACACTGCCTTCTCAGTGTCACTGTGAGCACACTGCCTTCTCAGTGTCACTGTGAGCACACTGCCTTCTCAGTGTCACTGTGAGCACACTGCCTTCTCAGTGTCACTGTGAGCACACTGCCTTTTCAGTGTCACTGTGAGCACACTGTCTTCTCAGTGTCACTGTGAGCACACTGTCTTCTCAGTGTCACTGTGACCACACTGTCTTCTCAGTGTCACTGTGAGCACACTGTCTTCTCAGTGTCACTGTGACCACACTGTCTTCTCAGTGTCACTGTGACCACACTGTCTTCTCAGTCTCACTGTGACCACACTGTCTTCTCAGTGTCACTGTGACCACCGTCTCTCAGTGTCACGTGACCAACTGCTCTCAGTGTCACTGTGACCACACGCCTCAGGTCACTGTGACCAACTGTCTTCAGTGTCACTGACCACACTGTCTCTCAGTGTCACTGTGACCACACTGTCTTCTCAGTGTCACTGTGACCACACTGTCTTCTCAGTGTCACTGTGAGCACACTGTCTTCTCAGTGTCACTGTGAGCACACTCTTTTCAATGTGGGTGGTCGGCAGCTTTCATCCAAGGAACGGGATAGTAGCTCTAATTCCTTGGACCCAAAGACCTTCACCAGCCTCGAGGCACCCACCTTGAAGATAACAAAAATTACACGAAGGTCAGGTCAGTAGAGGCGAGGAGGAGGGGCCAACCCCAAAGTCAGGTCAAGCCAGGCTGGGCTCTCAAGATTCTCAACCTTAAGCCACAGCATTATAAAGGTTTTTATCCATTAACATTAGGCAGTTTCCGAGTTGCAACTTGTTTAAAAAATATATTACACTGTTTCAGTTATTTCTGACTGCAACTGAATCTTTAAAATTATTACTAATATAAGCCAGAAATATTCGTAATTTTAAGTCTGTGGGCCAACGAGGGGATCACAGGAAGGATACTTGGAGTGACCGAAACATTGAGTGACCGAAACATTGAGTGACCGAAACATTGAGTGACCGAAACATTGAGTGACCGAAACATTGAGTGACCGAAACATTGAGTGACCGAAACATTGAGTGACCGAAACATTGAGTGGCCGAAACATTGAGTGACCGAAACATTGAGTGACCGAAAATGGTAACATTATGAATTAAGTGTGATGGAAACTAAGAAAGCTTGAAACTGCGTAGAGAATTTTTTTTTTAGTATGATCGATATGTGAATGAACAGGAAGACTAAGTATAATCTGAACTCTGGGAAAATCCGAAATCTGAGGAAAATTCAGCCCTAGGAAAATCTGAGCCCTGGTAAAATCCGAACCCTGGGAAAATTCGAAACCTTAAAAATCCGAATCCCCTGGAATTCGAACTTTGGGAAAAAAATCAAACACTGGAAAATCCAAAATCGGGAAAGTTCAAACCCATGAAAGGTTCAGTAATAAGTAGAAGCACGTACAGTACGTAGCAGCACTTGTTGAAGCAGAAGCAAGTGTAGTAACCAGCAGCACGTGTAGTAAGTAGCACCACGTGCATAAAGTAGCAGTACGTGTAGTAAGTAGCAGCACGTGCAAAAGTAGCAGTACGTGAGTAAGACAGCACGTGCAGAAAGTAGCAGCACGTGAGTAAGTCAGCACGCAAAAGTAGCAGCACGTGTAGTAAGTAGCAGCACGTGCATAAAGTAGCAGTACGTGTAGTAAGTAGCAGCACGTGCAGAAAGTAGCAGTACGTGTAGTAAGTAGCAGCACGTGCAGAAAGTAGCAGCACGTGTAGTAAGTAGCAGCACGTGCATAAAGTAGCAGCACGTGTAGTAAGTAGCAGCACGTGCATAAAGTAGCAGTACGTGTAGTAAGTAGCAGCACGTGCATTAAGAATCAGAAAGGTCCAGGCTACGGACCATCAAGGGATCCAGAACTTTAATTAAAGACGTGAAAGTCAAGAAGCCAAACACTAAACACTTCAATTTAAGACAAGGATGCTTTAATTATCTTAGACTACCAGGAATGCCAAGGAAGTGGAACCCACTGATGATGAAGCACCAAGAGTGCCAAGGAAGTGGAACCCACTGATGATGAAGCACCAAGAGTGCCAAGGAAGTGGAACCCACTGATGATGAAGCACCAAGAGTGCCAAGGAAGTGGAACCCACTGATGATGAAGCACCAAGAGTGCCAAGGAAGTGGAACCCACTGATGATGAAGCACCAAGAGTGCCAAGGAAGTGGAACCCACTGATGATGAAGCACCAAGAGTGCCAAGGAAGTGGAACCCAACTGGATAAATGAAGGCACCAAGAGTGCCAAGGAAGTGGAACCCACTGATGATGAAGCACCAAGAGTGCCAAGGAAGTGGAACCCACTGATGATGAAGCACCAAGAGTGCCAAGGAAGTGGAACCCACTGATGATGAAGCACCAAGAGTGCCAAGGAAGTGGAACCCACTGATGATGAAGCACCAAGAGTGCCAAGAAGTGGACCACTGATGATGAAGCACCAAGAGTCCCAGGAGTGGAACCCACTGATGAAGCACCAAGAGTGCCAAGGAAGTGGAACCCACTGATGATGAGCACCAAGAGTGCCAAGGAAGTGGAACCCACTGATGAAGCACCAAGAGTGCCAAGGAAGTGGAACCCACTGATGATGAAGCACCAAGAGTGCCAAGGAAGTGGAACCCACTGATGATGAAGCACCAAGAGTGCCAAGGAAGTGGAACCCACTGATGATGAAGCACCAAGAGTGCCAAGGAAGTGGAACCCACTGATGATGAAGCACCAAGAGTGCCAAGGAAGTGGAACCCACTGATGATGAAGCACCAAGAGTGCCAAGGAAGTGGAACCCACTGATGATGAAGCACCAAGAGTGCCAAGGAAGTGGAACCCACTGATGATGAAGCACCAAGAGTGCCAAGGAAGTGGAACCCACTGATGATGAAGCACCAAGAGTGCCAAGGAAGTGGAACCCACTGATGATGAAGCACCAAGAAGTGCCAAGGAAGTGGAACCCACTGATGATGAGCACCAAGAATGCCAAGGAAGTGGAACCCACTGATGATGAAGCACCAAGAGTGCCAAGGAAGTGGAACCCACTGATGATGAAGCACCAAGAGTGCCAAGGAAGTGGAACCCACTGATGATGAAGCACCAAGAGTGCCAAGGAAGTGGAACCCACTGATGATGAAGCACCAAGAGTGCCAAGGAAGTGGAACCCACTGATGATGAAGCACCAAGAGTGCCAAGGAAGTGGAACCCACTGATGATGAAGCACCAAGAGTGCCAAGGAAGTGGAACCCACTGATGATGAAGCACCAAGAGTGCCAAGGAAGTGGAACCCACTGATGATGAAGCACCAAGAGTGCCAAGGAAGTGGAACCCACTGATGATGAAGCACCAAGAGTGCCAAGGAAGTGGAACCCACTGATGATGAAGCACCAAGAGTGCCAAGGAAGTGGAACCCACTGATGATGAAGCACCAAGAGTGCCAAGGAAGTGGAACCCACTGATGATGAAGCACCAAGAGTGCCAAGGAAGTGGAATCCACTGATGCTGAAGCACCAAGAGTGCCAAGGAAGTGGAATCCACTGATGCTGAAGCACCAGAAGTGCCAAGGAAGTGGAATCCACTGATGCTGAAGCACCAAGAGTGCCAAGGAAGTGGAATCCACTGATGCTGAAGCACCAAGAGTGCCAAGGAAGTGGAATCCACTGATGCTGAAGCACCAAGAGTGCCAAGGAAGTGGAATCCACTGATGCTGAAGCACCAAGAGTGCCAAGGAAGTGGAATCCACTGATGCTGAAGCACCAAGAGTGCCAAGGAAGTGGAATCCACTGATGCTGAAGCACCAAGAGTGCCAAGGAAGTGGAATCCACTGATGCTGAAGCACCAAGAGTGCCAAGGAAGTGGAATCCACTGATGCTGAAGCACCAAGAGTGCCAAGGAAGTGGAATCCACTGATGCTGAAGCACCAAGAGTGCCAAGGAAGTGGAATCCACTGATGCTGAAGCACCAAGAGTGCCAAGGAAGTGGAATCCACTGATGCTGAAGCACCAAGAGTGCCAAGGAAGTGGAATCCACTGATGCTGAAGCACCAAGAGTGCCAAGGAAGTGGAATCCACTGATGCTGAAGCACCAAGAGTGCCAAGGAAGTGGAATCCACTGATGCTGAAGCACCAAGAGTGCCAAGGAAGTGGAATCCACTGATGCTGAAGCACCAAGAGTGCCAAGGAAGTGGAATCCACTGATGCTGAAGCACCAAGAGTGCCAAGGAAGTGGAATCCACTGATGCTGAAGCACCAAGAGTGCCAAGGAAGTGGAATCCACTGATGCTGAAGCACCAAGAGTGCCAAGGAAGTGGAATCCACTGATGCTGAAGCACCAAGAGTGCCAAGGAAGTGGAATCCACTGATGCTGAAGCACCAAGAGTGCCAAGGAAGTGGAATCCACTGATGCTGAAGCACCAAGAGTGCCAAGGAAGTGGAATCCACTGATGCTGAAGCACCAAGAGTGCCAAGGAAGTGGAATCCACTGATGCTGAAGCACCAAGAGTGCCAAGGAAGTGGAATCCACTGATGATGAAGCACCAAGAGTGCCAAGGAAGTGGAATCCACTGATGATGAAGCCAAGCCAAGAAGATCACTGATAGCACAAGAGTAAGTGGAATCCACTGATGATGAAGCACCAAGAGTGCCAAGGAAGTGGAATCCACTGATGATGAAGCACCAAGAGTGCCAAGGAAGTGGAATCCACTGATGATGAAGCACCAAGAGTGCCAAGGAAGTGGAATCCACTGATGATGAAGCACCAAGAGTGCCAGGAAGTGGAATCACTGATGATGAAGCACCAAGAGTGCCAAGGAAGTGGAATCCACTGATGATGAAGCACCAAGAGTGCCAAGGAAGTGGAATCCACTGATGATGAAGCACCAAGAGTGCCAAGGAAGTGGAATCCACTGATGATGAAGCACCAAGAGTGCCAAGGAAGTGGAATCCACTGATGATGAAGCACCAAGAGTGCCAAGGAAGTGGAATCCACTGATGATGAAGCACCAAGAGTGCCAAGGAAGTGGAATCCACTGATGATGAAGCACCAAGAGTGCCAAGGAAGTGGAATCCACTGATGATGAAGCACCAAGAGTGCCAAGGAAGTGGAACCCACTGATGATGAAGCACCAAGAGTGCCAAGGAAGTGGAATCCACTGATGATGAAGCACCAAGAGTGCCAAGGAAGTGGAACCCACTGATGATGAAGCACCAAGAGTGCCAAAGAAGTGGAACCTACTGATGCTGAAGCACCAAGAGTGCCAAAGAAGTGGAACCTACTGATGTTGAGTAAGACACATGTCTCACTCTTCTACTTGTCGACACTGTATACCAGTTTCACAATTACACAGAATTTGTCTTTTAGTCTACACAAATCTTACCGAATATTAGTGTGTAATATCGTACGTCTGATTTACACTAGAACATTTTGTTTAAGCTAAAACGTTTGAATACTGTTTACTGTGTTCTTGTGCATATTTAAACATATGGAGACATTAGGGTATGTTTCCTTAAGACACCTGCTGTCACTGTTCACCTTGCAGTAAATAGGTACCTGGGTGTTAGCCGACTGGTGTGGGTCGCATCCTGGGGACAAAATTAACCTGTTTTGCCCTTAGTGCTCTGCATAACAAAGAGCTTTCTAAATAGTATATCAGTGTTTGTAGAAAGAATGATAATTATCATTATGTCTACAATGATAATTATTATAATTAATTACGAAGAGAGAATTGTATTTTATTGTATTTTAATGTATGTGCGGATTTCACGAAATTCATTAACATGGTGTGTGGCTGAGTGTGTTGGTCCGTGTAACTGTTGTTTCCTGGTGTTCCCGGGGATCAAAACTTTTCAAATGGGGTCACTGGTGATAACTTGTTATAGCGAAGAGTTTTACAGCCAGATGGAGTATCTCATTTATAAACATTGTGAGGTGGAAAGTTAGTTCCTGGTCCACTCCTTCAGCATCAACAAAAATGCATTTCTGAAATAGCATAAAAATATTTGATAACTGGGACACTCAGAGTTTGAAATAATCTTATTTATTTAATGTTTTCAGTTTAATGGAGTATTTATGATGATAGTTTGACGTCAGGAGCTGCGATAATTTGACTTCACTAACTTGGATAGTTTAACATCACTTGCTTGGATAGTTTCATGTCACTAGCTTGAATAGCTTGATTTCACTAGCTTGGGGAGTTTGATGTCACTAGCTTGAATAGCTTGATGTCACTAGCTTGGGTAGTTTGATGTCACTAGCTTGGGTAGTTTGATGTCACTAGCTTGGGTAGTTTGATGTCACTAGCTTGGGTAGTTTGATGTCACTAGCTTGGGTAGTTTGATGTCACTAGCTTGGGTAGTTTAATGTCACTAGCTTGGGTAGTTTGATGTCACTAGCTTGGTAGTTTGATGTCACTAGCTTGGGTAGTTTGATGTCACTAGCTTGGAGTTTAGTCACAGCTTGGGTAGTTTAATGTCACTAGCTTGGGTAGTTTGATGTCACTAGCTTGGGTAGTTTGATGTCACTAGCTTGGGTAGTTTGATGTCACTAGCTTGGGTAGTTTGATGTCACTAGCTTGGGTAGTTTGATGTCACTAGCTTGGGTAGTTTGATGTCACTAGCTTGGGTAGTTTGATGTCACTAGCTTGGGTAGTTTGATGTCACTAGCTTGGGTAGTTTGATGTCACTAGCTTGGGTAGTTTGATGTCACTAGCTTGGGTAGTTTATGACTGTCATTTTTCACACTGGAATTGATGTACTAGCTGGATTTATTCCACGAAACCATTTTCCAAGCGAACCTTGTTACTGAATTTACCAAGTCTCCCCCACACACCCTCTGATAACCAAGTGTCCCCCACGCACCCTCTGATAACCAAGTGTCCCCCACGCACCCTCTGATAACCAAGTGTCCCCCACGCACCCTCTGATAACCAAGTGTCCCCCACGCACCCTCTGATAACCAAGTGTCCCACACGCACCCTCTGATAACCAAGTCTCCCCCACACACCATCTGATAACCAAGTCTCCCCCACACACCATCTGATAACCAAGTCTCCCCCACACAGGATAACCAAGCCTACCATACTCACCAGGATAACTAGGCCTACCCCACACACCAGGATAACTAATCCTCCCCACACACACCAGGATAACTAGGCTTCCCCCCACACACCAGGATAACTAAGCCTCCTCCACACACCAGGATAACTATGCCTCCCCCACACCAGGATAACTAGGCTTCCCCACACACCAGGACAACTAAGAATTCCCCACACACCAGGATAACTAAGCCTCCCCCACACACCAGGATAACTAAGCCGCCCCCACACCAGGATAACTAAGCCTTCCCCACATACCAGGATTACTAGGCTTCCCCTACACACGCCATGATAACTAAGCCTCCACCACACACCAGGATAACTAGGCTTCCCCCACACACGCCATGATAACTAAGCCTCCCCCACACACCAGGATAACCAAGCCTCCAGACACAGAAACCTAACGCGACAATCGCACCAATAAAGGTCAACTTCTGCTTAGCATGAGCGACATTAGACTGCGGTCGCCATCGTCTACCTTCCAGCTCGGGAGACTGAGGCAGTTTTAACGAGACACTTTATTGGTGTTTGTTTTGCGTTAATTAAGATTTTAAGATTGGGCCGCCGAGATACAGGATTGAAACTCATTACAGAGTGGGTTAAGTACTATAATGACAGGAAAGATGTGATCATTGACGGGATGTATTGATAGGGAGTGATAAGCAATTCAGAGATGAGTTGACAGAAGTTGGGGAAGACAGGTAGACAGAGACTGGGGGAAAACAGATAGGCAGAACCTAGAGATGATAGGTAGACAGAGCCTGGGCAAAGATACGTAGATAGAGCCTGGAAAAGAACAGGTAGATAGAGCTTGGGGGAACATAGAGCTTGGTTGAATAGAGGTAGAGAGAGCCTGGTGGAACACAGGTAGAGAGAGCCTGGGGAACACAGGTAGAGAGAGCCTGGGGGAACACAGGTAGACAGAGCCTGGGGGAACACAGGTAGAGAGAGCCTGGGGGAACACAGGTAGAGAGAGCCTGGGGGAACACAGGTAGAGAGAGCCTGGGGGAACACAGGTAGAGAGAGCCTGGGGGAACACAGGTAGAGAGAGCCTGGGGGAACACAGGTAGAGAGAGCCTGGGGGAACACAGGTAGAGAGAGCCTGGGGAACACAGGTAGAGAGAGCCTGGGGAACACAGGTAGAGAGAGCCTGGGGGAACACAGGTAGAGAGAGCCTGGGGGAACACAGGTAGAGAGAGCCTGGGGGAACACAGGTAGAGAGAGCCTGGGGAACACAGGTAAGAGAGCCTGGGGAACACAGGTAGAGAG